>SZWC01014543.1:30434-61110 GCA_023375785.1 Penium margaritaceum
TCTTTGTTGTGTATTTCATTCCGCTGCAGTTCATATGTAGTATACTGAGTTGTGCGACAGTAGTTGGTTTGTTCAACTGGGGTTGCATTCAATGCAATTTCCTTCATACCTTTTGGAGATCTATTGGCCATTGAAGTCGGTAGCGAGGGATTTGAGGCCCTTGAAAAGGAGGTGATCGCCATCCTTCCAGGACTAGCTCGTTCTGTCTAGGTTGCTAATGGTTGGACTGAGAGGCAGGTGCATGTAGAGGAGCTCTAGGTGGCTTGGGGCTAAGGCAGCGCCGTGCTTGTTGCTTAGAATGGAGGTGGTATTGCAAGGAGGATCTTTGCAATCATTGTGGAACTGTGGTGGAGGTGGGATGTTTGGGAGATGGTCGGTTGGAAAGAGTGGTGGCTTTTTTGCGATGTACTTGGAGGATGTGTGTATGTTGTCAGGCTAGAGGGGGTGGAACTTGGAGTGTTTCAAGATCTTGTGGAAAATGTGTTTGTAGTGGAGTGAGTGGAAGAGGGTGTAATTTGTACATGTATGTATTAAGGGTTCTGTTTTTATGAGCAGATTTTGAAGGGGAATACAGGTGGTACATAAGGAAGCATGCATTAAGAGATCTTAGGATAAAACCTGGCATCACATGGAACAGGATAGACTTGTTGTTTGCAAGGCAAGGATGCCCTCTAGCTAGGAGACAAGAGAATCAAGGAAGGTGTCACACATCAGAAGGAGGATATTACTTAGAGACTTCAAATTTTTCCTTGGCCTCTTCCGAGGTGGTAGGAGAAGGCTCCAAAATGGATGTGGGATTGGAATCCAGGATGCAGGTGTGGGGAACGTGTGTACCGCGGATAAGATCTGTGATAGGCAAAGTGGTGGTTGTAAGCGGATGCATCCATGTAAGGGTGATAGAAGAGGTGAAAGGACTGAGATATACCTTTGCATGTGGTTGGGAGTGTCATGTAAGGAAGCCTGACACGGGGTGTCTCGGGTGGGTTATCCGGATGTTGCCAGGGTGCGGTGCCTTGGACATAGGGGCAATTGTTTGTGCCGCCGCTGTGTCTATATTGTTGTGGATGCCGGAGGACAACTACGCCACTGAGGAGTACGAAGTTGTCATCCAGCTTTCACGAGTATGGTTCAGTTCCAAGAAACATACTGAAGGTGATACAAGGAGAGGGTCTTCTGCGTTCGGTATGGTTTGGTTGTGCTCGAGGGGTAAAACATGAGGTGGGATGTTGACGTGGATATCCAGGTCAGCCAGGTTGTTTCCAAAGTGCGGGCCACAGTTCAGCCAAAAGCAAGTGAAGTGCTCACGATTGGCGGTGACCCGGGTGAGCATGATGCCAATATCGTTATCAAGGTATGTCTAGAGGGCACATTTGCTAAGACAGAGCCTGTAATGCAGAGCGGCGATGAGAGATATGAGAGGCGAGAGATTGGGAAGGAATAGGAAAAACTGTGTGGTTCGCCTTGTTGATTGTGGTGAGGGTGTTGTTTGCACAGTGGAAATGCTTGTGCATGTCTATGGAGAAAATACAGTAGTACGATATTTTGTGATTGAGGCCACAATAGGCACAGCTTAACATATCCACGTGAAGGAGGGTCCTCGATTTGTCCGAGTGGTACCGTTCCTCCTCCCTTTTAAGAGGATCTTCATATTTATGCAGGTGAAGGAGGCCTGCCAAGAAAGGGCGTGTCTGATTGGGGTGAATGACAATGAGCAAGATACTCTAACATTTTTCCAGATCATCCTTACAGTGAGGACTCTGTCCTTGTGTTCATGCCAGGCTTCTAAGTACTCCTAAAGGTCAGGGAATGAAAAAGAAGAATAGCAATAACAACAACAACACCAACAACAACAACAAAAAGAACAACAACAACAACAACAACAACAACAACAACAACAACAACAACAACAACAACAACAACAACAACAACAACAACAACAACAACAACAAGCAGTGACGATGAAATCTGTGCCTTAATGATTGAAAATGGATGTAAAAGCAGCCATTATGCATGAGGATTGCTCCAATTCCTGCTATCAACGCATTGCATTGCACCCCCCATGGTTTTAATTGATCCGGAAGAGCTAAGACCAGCACAGTAGATAGAATCTCTTTGACTTTGAGAAATACATTCTTGTAGTCAAATGTCCATTCTCAATGCACGTCTTTTCACACGAGCCTGGTTAGCGGTGCTACTAAGGTCAAACACCCTTGCATAAACCATCACAAGACCTTTGCAAGGCGGAGGAAAGACTGAATCTACCCAACATTTTATGGGCACTGCCAATCCACCATAGCTCGGGTCTTTTGTGGGCCAACACGGATGCCGTCCTTACCGAGTATGTGAACATGATATTCAAACTCATCTTGTGCAAACTTGCACTTGCTCACTTTTGCACAGAACTTTTCTTTTGTACGGATCACAAGGACTCTGTGCACATGTTCTATGTGCTCTTCTTTTGATGTGAAGAAAACTAGGATTTCATCCAAGTAAACCAAGAGAAATTGGCGGAGTTGCCTAACTAACGTTCGGTTCGTTTCTCCTTGGAAGGTTGTCCGGGCGTTCGGTAGCCCAAAGCAGAAAAAATGGAACTGATACTATCACATGTGTGTTTGAAATGTTGTTTTGGGGAAATAATCTTCTGTTTTGCGGATTTTGTGGTACCTTTGAGAAAATTCCAAGGATGAAAACAACTTTACCCCTTGGAGATGGTCAAACACATCCTCAATCCGCGGTAAGGGAAATTAATTTTTCACCATCAGCTTGTTTTGTGTCCGGTAGTCCACGCACATACGGAAACCACCGTCGGCGCATCGTACAGCAAACTACATTGCTTGATCCATTTTTTAAAAGGTACTCTTTGATTGTGTTTGCAGCCTCTTACCTTTCTAATGGAAGAAGGTAATGCATGGGTGCAAATGGAGGATTTGCCTCTGGTTGCAGTAGAGTTGTATGGCCCATGTGTTGTTCTGGAGGAATCTTACTTGGTGGGTCTTGGAATACATTATAGAACTCCACCAATAGAGATTTCATCTCCTGTGACATGTCTTCCTTCATGTTGTCATCCACTTTCTATAGCCGAGGCAAGAAGTATCTACAACGTTGTTGAATATGTCTCTTGACCTACATCGCAGACAACCTGACATGGACTTTTTGTTCGGTTGGTGACAATTCCATACTTGGAATCGATGTAAAGTGAAACTAACCCTTTCAAAGGATCAAGCACTTTGATTTAAAACACATCAGAGCCTTGTTTCTAAGAAGCCAGGGATCACCGCGTTAAATGGGTCAAATGATTAAATATCTTCGGCGTAAAACTCTGTGTATATCCTTAAATGAGAATCCTTTGCCTCAAAGGTACCAATCACAGGGACAATATAGTTGTCACAAAAAAAAAGTGCCATCCGATGGCTCTTGCTTAAGGCCCATTTGTTGGCTAAAGCCAAGGCTAACAAAGGAGTCATCCCCTCTAGTATCAGCCAATATGTTCATGGGAGTACCAGCTAGGTGGTTTTTCAACTTCATTGTCATGTTACTTCTTCTCTTCCAAGTCAACAAGCTCAAGGACGTTGAGTCGAGTTTGTGATGAATACAAAAGCTGTATGGCCACCACCGTAAATCACATGATTCACCTACTTGAGTCAGCATTTTTGGGCACGTCTGAATTCGCTTAACACCTTCAAAACTCTGAACTTTAAGAGGCAAAAACCGTCGATCAAAGTTAACACAAACGTGATTGAGCTCACCACTTTGAAGGCTTTTGTTTCAATCACTGCATCACACAACGCTTGCACAGTGGTCGGTGTCGCTACCACTAAGCATTTTTTATCATGCATCTCATCATGGGATGCCATGTTTAGTGGACAATGTCGGTTAGCAAGTGTAGAATGAGGTTCAACAAGAGGGGAAAAGACAACAGGGAAAACTTTAACCCATTAAAAACTCAAAATGTTTAGCATTATCATCTGATGTTTTAAACCCACAGTCGTGATCCAGTTTTGTCCCTAAGTAGTCTCCACTGACATCACTCGGGGATCGAGAGATTCCACACCACACCCTGTCCATTACCACACTTGGGCCCATTACAGCGACCATGGCCTTGTCCATGGCTTTGTTCGTGGCCACCTGCTAACCGTAGCCATAGCATTGGCCGCAGCTACGGCCAACGCTATGGCCTCTTGCCCACTGAGCCCTAAAGTGACCAGGCTGCATGTAGTTGTGGTAGTTTCCATCATGGAAGCCTGTGTTGTGATGCTCACCCGCTGCTCCAGCTCCTCATTGTTGTAGTTGCACTTGTGGTTGGGAACTTTGTGCCCACCAGCCTTCTTGGCAAGAGGGTTTACGGGCTGCTTGCCCTTTATCCCGCCCTACTTTCTGGCTGACCCATGAGTCTCTGCAGTGTCCATGCGCTTGTCATGACTTTGCTCTAGACACGCATTTGGCCGTGCATTTGAAAACTGCTTTGGATTCACCGAATACACTTCACTCATGTGGTCAAAAAAGAACTCCAACTTGTCCAAACCTGTCCAATCATTTTCATAATAGAGTTGTCCTTCAACTTCTTGCCGGCCTGTCCATCACGTAAGTACTCCAACAACAAGCACTCCGGGTACTTGAAGGTCTGGGTCCCATCGCCCTTGGTGAAGCATTTAGCTTCCTCCATGAGTGCGGTGAACCTGCTCAAATAGGCATTGAGCGAGCTGTCTAGCTACCTAAAGTCCTTGATCTTATGAAAGGTGTACTCTTCCTCCACACGCTAGGTGCACTTCTTATACATGATAGCGTAGTCTTGGTTTTGGACCGAGACTTTCCACGCAATCATGCATGGGCTATTACTCAAGGTGTGGTTGCTGTGCGTCTCACTCCTTGGACACATACTTGAAGAGCTTGTCCTCAAGTCGCATCATGGCAAAGTCACCCCAATGACCAAGTGGTGCCTTGTGGACATGCAGAATGTGCTCCACGTAATTTAGCCAATCAGTGAGCTTCATGCCCTTCCGAATGATCTCCACACAGTGGAGGAAGGACGTGTTCATGCCCGGCACCAAAGTCGTCAAGGTAGGCAAAAGCTCGTTACCAATAGCGGTGGCATTAGCACCTACAGCCCGCTATATTTACCGTTGCATCCGCACTTTGGTCACGCTCGGCAACGCCTTATCCTCGCATCGACGGGTTGATTCATGAGCGGCCAGGCGCTGTAGCTGACGATCACGATCAAGGTCCATGATGAAGAGCCCGACGTGGGCCAGTAGGTTGATGAACGCAAACTTAAGCTCTGATTTTGTCAGAGCATTGGTCATAACCTCAAGGGCCTCATGTTATCCGTGTATGTTTACCCACTCTAGGAGGGTACAGTTTATGTACATGCCTCCAAGGAGTTCTACCTTCTTGAGGAAACTATCTATAGTGATGACTCTTGAGTGGGTGTGGGGTTGTCCCATCACAGCCACATTGTAGGAAGAGGGGTCTGCCCCCATTCCTCCATGTGTTGTCGTACCTCCATTGTTGATGGTCGTCTTGAGTGGGAAAGTCACCTTGACAGCCAACTCAGCAAGCCTTTGGCAGTCGACATAGATTGTCTTTGCAGCAACCTCGTCCGGCTCCTGCTCACGAGAACTTCTCGCATGGGTGCTTTGGATGCCTTTGTTACTATCGGCAGTCTTGCTACTGTCGGCAATGTCACACGATCTGGTCATCGTCTTGCCCCACTTGAGGGATAGACTCGAGTTCACTACACAATGATCGTGATCCTTGTTGCCTTGACCATTGTCGAATTTGTGCTCTTCGTTAGGATCCACGCTCAAGTGGTCATCCTCGAGTGCGTCCTCCATCATGTGGGATCTTCCACATGCAGGTCGATGTGCTCGTCATGTACTTTTTTGGCTATCGCACACTTTTTGTTGTCACTGAGTTTGGCGCCAATTTCCCTTTGCAATACGGTTTCCATTACTCTTGCAACCATGCTTGCGGCAGTGGCTCCCATAATTTGGAGTCCGCCGAGGACATGTGATAAGGCCATCACCACCTTGGACAGTCCGGAACTTGCCATTTTGTTGCCGTTGCAACTTGCACGTGAAGAACACTGTGAGGGTCACTCCACGACCTCGAGGATGTGTCACCTCCCAAAGTCACCTTGCTCTCATGATCTCTGAGGTTATTATAATATTCATTCCTATCTTTCTAGGCTGCCATAGTCAACACATGCATGTGGAACAAAAATGCTACTTTTCTATGCCGCCACGATTGGCACATTCACTTGGGTTATAGCCAACACCCTAAGCTGTGACTCACGACATTAGGCATGCTGAAATTCCTAGAAAAGCAAAGGATGGATAAAGCAAGAGACCACAAGATATGGAGCACAGTTCCAAAGGTGGGGAGAAGGAGAGGAGGGGATCAACTCAAACTAGGAGTTGTACGACCACATACTCCTCCCTCACTCTTCTTGTCTACTTCTTTGTGTTCTGGTCTTCCTTATCCTCTTGAGTTCTCTTGGGACATCTCGAGCCTCCTTGGAGAAGTCTCCCTTGTGTTCCCAAGGCAATGGAGAGGCCTCCAAAATTTCCTCAAACATTGCCCTCCTTGTTTTTCTTGCCCTCTTAGACCATGAGATTCTTTGCTCTTAGGGAAAAACACTTCCTTAGTTTTTGCTTAAAGGATGGAGGAGGGAGTCTTGACCAAAGGGGGAAATGATGGTTTTGGAGGTGAGCACTTTCCACCCCGGCCAAGAAAACTTCAGCCATTTCTTTGGAGGGAAGAGGAAGCTCAAAGAGAGAAAGAGGATGAAGAAGAGCCCCTTAGAAGCTTTTTTAACGCACTTTACAACGGTAAAAACAGTTATTTTTTAAGCCCATACCCCCCTGTGGCATTTTTTATGGTGTTGTAGCTGCTCATGGCATTTTACATTTCTCGTAGCTGCCAAAATCATTGCGTGAGGATCGTCCTGCTCTAAGAACCATTCTAACAAATCATGTCTCCAGCTCCTTCACCCTGGTTGTCATAAGAGTTTGTAGAATGGTGTCCAAAGCTTGATTGAGGGATTCTCCTCTGGAGGGAATTGTCAGTAATGACCCATGAAGGGAGACTTTCTTATTACAAGTCTCTAGGGCATCATTTCTATTTTTGCCTCATCCCCTCGTTCTGGGTCCAAAAGAAGGATGGTATCACCCCAAACTTGCGAGTTCCCATGAGTTTTCCCTGTTCAAAACTCAAAGTTTGTACTAAACAAGCTAAAGTTTTGTTCTTCACGCGATGGTGTGAAATTTTTGCCTGCGAGGAAAGTCTGGCAAGTATTCATCGGCGCTCTTCTTTCTCGCACGCACCTCTCTCTCTCTCTCTCTCTCTCTCTCTCTCTCTCATCGCTCACCCTTGCTTGCTCTTGCTGGCAAGGAGGACAAGCGAGGATGAGGACATGAGGCTGCGGGCCTTGCTCTCAAGGCCCTCATTGCCTCTCGACCGCCGATCGAGCCAACGGCTCAATCGACGGCTGGTATCTTGCCGTGGGTGGCCGGCCGGTCATCTGACCGACCGCTGGCCACCCAGCCGGCTGGCCGCCAGCCGGCCAGCGGCCAGTGGCCAGCGCATGGCTGGCCAATAGCGAGGGGCGGTTCTGAACCATCCCCTTGCTATTGCGAGGTGAGAGGGAAAAACCGATCCTCCCGCTACAGATACATGTGTAATAGAAAGTTAAGGATATAGACCTTTCAAAATACGCAAATTCCATATGAATAGAAATAGACACAAAATAGGCATAAACGTCAAAATACACATAGACATAAACAGATACATAGAAATATGAATACAAATAGGCATAGCCATTGACATAAACATGTGATTTTAAAACAAAATACATGTATGCATGGATATGGGCATAGAAATACAAGTAGAGATGGATATGGGCATGGACATGGGCATAGAGATGGACATGGATAGAGAAGAGGACATACACATAGACATAGATGTAGATGTAGGCATGAATGAAGACATAGAAACAGAGATGGAACTATACATGGATGTAGATATAGATTAAACAGATGATGATTTTGATATAGATATAGGTATTCATATGGATACAGAAACATATATTGTTACATTCCAGACGTTCACGAGTCCCTCAACTCCGTGAGTGGGCATTTCTGTCCTTACAGTTTTGGGCCACTATGCGACGACCTCAATATTTTTACGCTGATCGGCTGAAGGCATTTTGGCCACCTGCTCCGACCTCTGGTCAGGGTTGATAGCGGTACTACCGGTACTGCGGATAACCGAATTTCTGTACCACTGTATTGCCACTAGTATGATATAGTACTTTTCTATGGTACCGGTACGATGTCAGTGCTAACCTGTCAAAGTACCCTTCTATCTTGCCACGGTGTTGTGCAACAGTACCAACTTACAAATGAATGTTGAAATTCAATACTATTGATAACGCATTATTTACTGAACAAGTGAGCATCACATGCTCCGTGTTTTCTAGGTGGATGAATCTAACTTTGGCAGAGTCACGCACATTGAGTGGAACAAAACATACCTCTGAAAATGTCCATCTCAAGTTGATCATCAGGATTTTGTGCCTCTTGAAGGAAGAAGATTGACCTTGTATGTTGAGACCCTGAACTCAAGGGCATTGCATTAAGAAAACCAATTACATTTCCTCGTCCACATGTGAACATCGCATAAAGGAGAAAGTTGAATTCAACGGACAACGGAAGGATTCATGGAGTGTAGGTGCAAGAAGTTAGGTTGATTCTTTAACATACCGTGTTTGGAGAGAGGATAAGAATGCTTCAGTTTGCTCTACATTTTCCCTTACATCTACCTTTTTAAAAACATTGTCTTTTTCCAATATCTTAATCATTCTCTCTCAACAAACGTAAGACTACATTTTCTCCCAAGCGGCATTTTCCAATGCAAAGATATACAGTCCTCTCAAAAACCTCGTGTGCATCGCGTTGTTTCAAACATAGCTACCCATTGAGTGCCACGGTACTCATTTTGTATCATGTTAATTTACAACCTTCAACCAACGGTATACCATGTACCGCGGTACTAGTGAAATAGTGTGGTAGTTTACCATTACCTTACGGACGGCGGTAGCGGTACCAGTATCGGTATAGACATGCAAAGAAAAACAACCATGTTCCTGTGGTATCCATACTGTGGAAGTCTGGTACCGTGGTGCTTTAGTGCCACGGTAGTGCAGCCTTGCCTCAGGTGTTCTGTTCTCAAAGAAACTGACAAATTTGACCACTTTTTAGAATGATTGCAAACTGTATTGTGAGAAGTATCATGGACTACATTGATGTTTGATTCTATTTGGTCAACTTTTCAATGACACTGTAATCTTATAAAGCCATGCCTCGATGTTTTTGAAACCTCCCAACTTCTCAATGGAGTGTCTCCAAGCGGCCACTTACAGCACGACATCACAAGCGTCGGTCAGCTCGAACACCGAAGACATAACATATGGCTCACCATGGTTATTGTCATTAGCGCTCGACTTCTTTGGCACTTGTTGTCAATGTACACCTACTGCTTAACACAAGCTTTCCACTTGTCCCAATTCCTTCAATCATCTACTGCATCACACCTCATCCTACTGAACTGCCCACATTCCACTCAACGCAACACTTGGTATCAGAACATAGCAGCACTAGAGGGACAGTAGCCACATTAGATACCAGTTGACACAACCAGGCGACAACCGCACAATTCTTCAGTGCATGTCCACTGTTCAGGAGTTTGTAAACCTCACAATGACAACAATGAATGGAGCAAGCTCACCAGATGATGAGTACCAGTACCTAGCGAAGACTCTGGCAATGGAGGATTTGCAACAGGCATATATGACACTCTTTGGGCAAACGAGTGAGTTGTAGCAACTTTTGTGGCAAATAGCACATCACAAAAAACCCTGACGGCCAGTCTGATGACAGACCCCCCGGGCTCAGCAAACCATCCACTTCCACCATTGCCCACCAGGTCATCATTTTGCGTAATGGGATGCATCGGCCGGGACACTCCCATCAACGAAGACCTGTACCAGAAGTTGTCGGGACTCAAGGGCCTCAATACCCATCTTCTCCAACAACTCAACGCGACAATGGAGTAGCTACACGATTTGGGTGCATGGGAGGCTATGCTCACTGAGAGAAGTCTTCAACTCTCAAGTAAAAGTCAGATTTGGCCAGCGCTCCCTAAACTGATAGATCTTTCAAAATTAGAGAGACTGGCGGTAAAGACATGGCTAACAATTTTTCATAAAAAATGATAAATTGACCTCACAGCCTCGATTTTCTGTGGTACAACTTTGAGTTCGTGGCTTTATCTCAAGACCATGCAATGGCAGCAAGAGACCAGCAGAGCCAGATCAACCACTCTCACAACCGCTCTTGTATCGTTGAGCGTAGGAATTCTACTTCTTGACAAGATAAATACAACATGGTACAAATCCCTAACTCTACTGGAGATCTGGAATGACTTTGCATGCGCCACTCTTGTTTTCTTTGCAAAAATTAACAAGAAACTTTACGCATGAATTAGGCTTCAATGCCTGCATCAACAATCCCCCATTGTACAGTTTACACTACACTGTCATGAAATCATCACCGGTAGCGAACTCTCTCCCAAAAAACTCTGGTTTTGCTACAACAACAGGCCCAAGCAAGACATTTTGCGAGTAATTACCACATTCAGTTTCAAAGACAACCTTTCACTAATGACTGCAGCAGTCAATCTCATCGACGGCATCGCTTACAATGCTCGGATTGAGGGATTCAGCGTCTGGCAGTCCCCAAGTGACAACCCTTATTGTGGCTCAGGGAAGTCACAGTACAATGGAGATTGACACTGGTGATCTACGCAACCAACAGCTTTGCTAGACTTGCGAGAGGCTGGGGCACATCTCGCACGCTTGTCATAAAAGACAGCAATCAGCCAAGAAGAAGGGTCCCTGAGATCTCAAAGTTCAACGTGAGGAAGGAGGACGACCAACCGTCAACTCGGGTGCAAGTACAGCCAAGGAAATATAGATGTGGGAGAACGGTACCAACACTTTTGGATTGAGGAGCTTCTCACGTCTCTATAAGGAATGAAATGGTTCAAAAGCTAGGGTTGTAGACCAAACCAGGGCTGTATGAAGGAAGATTATAGATGGAAAACTACAGATCCATTGGCTTTGCAAACCTATCAGATTGCAAATCTGATGTTTGCACAATGAGATAGTTAAGAGAAATGTCCGATCAGCATCCACAAAATCATCGTCGAGTAAGATCTTTAGCACCGGCACAATCCATAGGTTGACTAAAGCAGCGGATCCTTCTACGTAAGCATGAATGGCAAAAAATGACACCTACATCTCGTCGAGCTACCCACAATGCAGCGGTGGTTAGGGAAAGAAGTAGAGGTGGAAGTAGCACAGGAAGTTGCGGCAGTCGCAAACCGCTGGCTGATATCTTGCACTTCACAAAGAGATATCCGTGACACGGAGCTCAAGCATGGCTTGTCCATTTGGGGACTGGGAAAGTGGAAAGCATTGCATCAGCAAGAGCAAGGACATTGGTCTTGACACCAAACAAGTTCGTATTCATTTTGGAGGAGTTTGCACCTCTCGTTGCAGAGTTCCAAGGGGTTTCTCCTGATGAATTTCCCCAAGAGCCTCCTCCACAACAAAACATCGATCACCACATATACCTGAAGCCATGCAACAGACTGAAGGTCAAGAGGATCTATCGGATGAGTGACTACGAGCTGATTGAACTCAAAAGGAAGTTGGACGAGATGCTCCGTTAAGGTTTGTTAGACCATCAACGTTACCCTTTGAGACACCTGCACTTATTGTGAACGTGGAAACCAAAGCGATGTGAATGTACATAGACTAGCTAGTGTTGAACGACATCACCATCAATAACTGTTATCCTCTTTCGCGAGCCAGCAGACTTTTTGACCAACTATGCAGGGCACAAGTTTCACCAAAATTGACCTACACATCGGCTATCATCATATCCGCGTGTCTGATCAGGACATCAAGAAGACAACATTTGGCGATACGGAAACTTTGAGTTCACAGGTATTCCATTTGGACTCACAAATAGCCCCACAAAACTCATGGCAGCAACAAGCAACATCATCCACCTGTACCTTGGTGTACAGCTTCATGAAAATGAACAATGGACATCTCTTCACAATTCTTGAGGTCATAAAAGGAGAAATCATATGGAAATTTCTCATAGTGAGACTTTGGTAGCTCCTTGGTTGAATTCTAGGACCACATCATCGGAGTCAGACGGGTCATCATGGACCCGAAAAAAGTGGAGGCAGTCCCCGATTGGCCGAAGCCGACCAACGTAAGGATGCCAGAGTATTATTAGGATTATGTAGTTTCTACCATTGATTTGTAAACAACTATGTTTGGGTGTCAGCAGCTGTTTATGATCTCACTCGTACAAACACCGGGATTGAGCGGGAGAGAAAACGAAAAAGAAGGGTTTACATCCTAGTTAAACTTTCTCGGGGGCCCGGGTTCACATCCAGTCCCAATGAGAAGACCCGTATTGCCCGATCCATCAACGCCAGAGCCGTTCTTCAAGTGGTGATCAACATGAAGGCCTTTTAAAATGATTATTTTATATAAAATTTTTCCAAATCCATAATTTAGGGAATCTTGATGTTCGAGCACGGGTTTTGACAATAAAATGATCTAGGCGGTACCTTGGAATTCGTTGAGCGAAAAAACATGATCCTTAAAATCGACGATGACCGGTCTCGACCACTGCCGATGACCGGCTTTCGAGATCGCGTCAGTCTGACGTGGGTTGCTTGACGCAGCGGGCCGTGTCAGACAGACAGATCTGACGAGGCAACAGATTGTTTCCGCGTCAAGACCTGAAGATGTGACCGGAGGTGAGATCACTTCGATATTCTTTTCACGCAGTTTTTAGGCTTTTGAATAAGTTTATGTACCCGAGTCAGAAAAGTAAACATTTAGGTTGTACCAATTAAATTCGATAAAAAGAAAATTATTGAGCAAGAAACACCCGAAAAATATTTTTCATCACATACCAAAATCATTAAATTACTTTCTTTCCGCGTCTCCAGATAGTCGCGCTGCTACCGGTATCATCATGTTGGATGACTGCCCGCTCGATTCAGCAGTCAGATTTTGTGTGTTTCGGCAGCGTTTTAGGCTCCAATGCATGTCTTCTAAATTATGTACCCTATTGCTTTCTTATTTTGATACTAAATGTTTGTTAGGGGACGACGAATTCATTTGTTTTGCTCCACACTGGATGTTTTCATCTTAAAAACGAATACATTTCAATATTTTTCCAAGTTTCTTTCGGCTCTCGTGGACCGAGCGAAATAAAATTTGCGATTGTGTGACCCCACGCGGTCACGTGGTTGCATTAATTGCAGTGTCGGACGTGCGCCGACACACAGAAAATGCAACTGCAAGGCCTGGAATGGACCGCTTGTGAGCGTAAAAAACACGAATTCTATGCTACGGTTCAAAGTAATTTCGCCTCATTAAGTATACCAAAAACATCCTGGAGACAAATAAAGACTACATATAGTAAATTATTTTAAAGGGAAACATCGTGAAACAGTACGGTATCTAGATGACAAAGATCTCATTTGAATGCGTGTTTCTGCCTCAAAATGACTCACTCCATGTGGTTCAAGCCTTTTGTCTCCCCCAGTCTTCTTATTGGCTGGCAAAATGGTCGGGCCATTTCGTAGGAGAACACAGTGTGCAAACTTGTCACACACTTTTGATGCGGGCGGAGAGAGCCATCAATCTTGATCGAACTTAAGGGCTTGGACCCGACCCCTCGCACCATGCCACTCGACGTACGGCTACATTGCCGAGTACTGTCATTGGCTCGGCCGGCAATGCAAGCAAGCATGCGTTTAGGGCTTGGACCGCAGTCTGAGCCCTCAACTGATGTATTTGCTTGGACCGCGGTAAGCGCTACGCGTGGCGTGCGTCATCAAAGCGCCTAGTGCTCACCGTTGGGTAAGCAGCAAAGAGCAATATCACATCAGTGGTGAAGCGCACTATAGACAGTGCTTTGCCACAGTTGTTTCGTGTGGGTGTCTTCCACCACATTAGATGTCCATGCCCTAGCCTACAAAGGAGTGCATTTTCCGCAGTACAAAGTCACCGCCGCTTGAAAGCAAGCAACAATGGCCTTTTTCCGTCGCTTGTGCTTAGCACCATTCCACCATCGTTTTTTGCTGAGCACGATGCAATACAAGCCTTAAGCCAGCAGTCGTAGCCACAGTTGTCGCAAATCATTGACCCGCTTGCACGACCTCATGTGCCTCTCTGTGACGTCACGGCAAACATGAACACCATGATGGCACGTGTCCACGTCATTGACCTAGACACCGTTGATGTTGGTCCCCGTGATGCTGCGATTGTTCCTGGCAACGACCCTCTAGTGCCGCCGTTCAACGTGCCGAGGCCACCCGCAGCTCAGCAGAGACCCTCGCGGGAAGCGCATGGCAACCTCGTGGACAGCGAGAGGCCTGAGTGCGTGATCGACCCAGGTTAGTGCAACTTGCTGCTGCTCACGCTCCCGTTTTTGCAATTCCATACGTAACTAGCACTGCTATTTCATCTGTCGTTGCAATGTTGTTGCTCCCGCTGCTCCTGATGTTCCTACATTTGCCGGTGCTACCGTTGCTGCATTTCACACTGTTTTTGGTACACATCTTGCTACTGCATTTCACGCTACTACCATACCACATCTTACTACTATAAAGGTACTCTTACTACTACACATGCCACTGCTACACAAGGCATTGCATTTGCTACCGATGCAACTACCGCACAAGGTCTTGCTACTGCCATGCTTCCCACTACTACACAGGTGCTGCTATTGCTTCACATGCCGCTACTGCATAAGGCGCTACTTGTGCTGCCGATGCCACTACTACACAAGGCACTACTATTGCTATACATGCCAATACTACACAAGGCGCCCATGTTCACTTCCCTAAGTCAAAGTCGATGTCAAAGTCGAAAGTCTAAAGTCGGAAGTCGGCGGCTTCTACGGTAAGTCGAAAGTCGTTTGGGTAAAGAATCCCAAAACTACTCATTCACACACTTCATTATACGGAGCGCACATTCTGTTTGCATTCAGCATTAACATAGACTAAACTAGACACATGTTCAGTCTTATGTCATTCTATAATGTCTCATTCTACAATGCATGATGCTATTTTTACCACAAGTACTTAGCATACTGTTCTGGTCAATCTAGCACTTTCAGGTACTTTCATGCAACTTTGAAAAGTGAAACCATATTTGTTCATCATCCAAAACAGGAGCACTATGAAAGTTTCATTGGATTGTGCAGAAAGAAGGAGTGTGCAAGTGGGAATTGACTAGTTCAATGGAAACAAAACCATCAAATAATTATGCCAATCCAGTGCTACCAACTAGAACAGCTGCACTAAAGAGACATTGTAAATAAGTCCTCTAGCCATGACAGGCACAGTTCCTCTTTGGACAAGGAGGAGAAGCTGCAGAGTTAGTCCCGGGTCCATTGGAACCAGCAGCACTTGCTGACGGGCGTGTAGCAGCTGCCGTTGTTGCACGACCTTTTTTTGCTGAGGCGGAGTTGCGTTTGGCATGTGTTAGAGTTGATGCTGTTGCTTCACTTGCATCCTCTAGTGGTGCCTCCAGCTCGTTCCTCTTCATAACTCCCTGGCACAAAACCCTGCTCACCTCCTCAACATCCAGCTCACCCTCACCATCTTCTTCGCTCATCTCCTCCTCTTCAGCTCCCTTGTATTCACTATCCTCCAACTCCATTCCTGCCTCCAATTCCTCGTCCTCATCGTCGTCATCTTCCTCCTCGTCTACATCATCCTCTGCTCCACCCTCCTTTCCATTTGCCTCATTGCTTGCACCTATTGTTACTAGAACAGCCACAGGATCCTGCCCCTCCACCTCAGCGTCAGGAATGTCTGCTTCCCATTCATGTCCCACATGTCCCTCCTCCACCTCCCCATCCACCGCACTCCCACTCTCAGCAGGATGATCATCAACAAACTCCTTCAGCTTGGCTTCTAGCTTCCTTCCCTTCATCTTCCCATACAAGTGGGTAAGCCTCACGTTCACTTGGACCAGGAGCTCCAAAGTTGATGTTTTGAGCTTGTTTCCGCGAGCAGTCTGGATTAGCTGGTGCTTGCTGGATGCTCGCTCACACTCTGATGATGTGCACGGCTGCGCCAGCAGATGCATTGCTAGCTTGCGGAGAGCGGGCAAAACGTGTCAGATGGCGGGCATGCCAGCGGAATCCTGCCACCTCACCAGCCACCACCTTTGCCACTGTTGCCTTTGCCCTTTCCACATGCTGCTGTCAGGCTGGATCCTCCACCACCGTCAGACGGCAGTTTGAGAATGCTCATCTTTCTACGCCACCTGCTCATTGTCTGGTACGAGTGCATTTACCACCTGGTTCCAGGCTTCCACAGCCTTCTCGTCTGCATCAAACTTAATGGCCAAAATGTTGTCGATGGATGCGGCGTGCAGCAGCAAAAACAGGGCAGCACATCTGATTGGTCCACCTGCCTGACAAGTGTTCCATGGTGTACTTGACCCATGCAGGGTTCACTGCTACACGGCGGCGGCCACGGTTCACACCTATGCTACTCAGCTACTCTGTGGCGTCAAGAAGTGCCTCATAGATGATGCCTGGTGTGCCCCCTGCTACACCCACCTTGCGTAATGCCACCACCAGTGGCGTCATCAGATTGTAGAGTGCCTTCACCTACAGCCAAAAGATAGCTTGCCAGACCAGCTTGCATACCTCCTCCTTTCTCCTTCGATATCCTACATCACGACCAGCAGTGACTTCAGTCCACGTGCTACTGTTCACCATCTTCTCAAGTGTTGGCCGCATGGCCAACATACACTTTAGCATGCGGTGCACTGATGCAAAGCGGGTGGCAAAAGCAGGCAAAAGAACCTTCCCGCCACTTTCCTTCTTCATCCATGACAAGAGAATTTCCTCGTTCCTCATGAAATTCACCACCTTCTCAACTTTCTCCACCAAATTTCTGCCCCATTCCTTCTTTGCAATGTCCTTCAGCACTAGGTCAATGTTGTGGACCACACAACCTATGAAAAAAATGCTCCGATACTTCTCCCTCAGTGTCGACCATGCCTTGGTGTTGGCGGAGGCATTTTCGGTGATAACCATCACCACCTCCTCTGCCCCCACCTCTTGGATCGTCAGGTCAATCGCGGCAGCAACATGATTTGCATCATGCACAAGCCCTGTGGTATCACGGGAGAAAAAATGCACGGTACCCTCAGCATTTTTGGCCATGGCAGAATAGATTGGCCAAATCTGGATATCTAACCACTCGTTGACACCCAGAGTCACCCCAAAGATGTCATGCAACGGCTGTTCACCTTCAGCAAGCTCTCTGTCCAGGTCAGGAAAAATGTCTTCAATAGCTGTTTCCCGGGTTTGGAGGCGGAAGTCAGGGCTGAAGCGATAAGCCTTCTCAATCAGCTCCAGCACCACACGCTCGCGGCAGAAGGAGATGGGGAGGGCACCTTTAGCCATCACCTTGACGACTGCCTTCTGGCAGTCTTTGCTGAGGTGGTTGTCGATGTGGTCCCCGCATGCTCGTCTGGCGGCTACTGTTCAAAGATACCAGTGAAGGTGCTGGCCCTGTGCGCAGGAGCTGGTGAGCTGGAGAAAGTGCAGTAACCTCCTCTGCTTCTTCATCTTCCTTTCCAACACCAACAGTCTCCCATGCTACCTACCGCTGTCGTTTGGCAGTGAGTTGCGCCCAGTCCACAGGGTGGTCTCTCGTTCCCCACGAGTCTCCCTCACCTCTGAACAGCTTGGCCCCAGCACCTTGAAAACCATCGTGAGGCGGTGGAATCGGTGGTGGTCCAAGTAGAGCATGTGCGCCAGCAGGTGGAACGCGACAATTTGCGACGTTGGCTACGGGCGCACCGTAGTGGCCTCGCATGCGATCGCTGCCGCTGGAGAGGTTCTTCGGACAAGGCCACATGAGAAGCTTGTCTAGAAGCACGGAGTGGGACAAGGTTTGAAGTATTTTGACAGTGCTAGCATCAGCAGCTCCCCCTGTACTTGGTGCATAGCGGGTCCGGCGTTGGCTGTGGCACCACGGACTGTTGTAACCGCCAATGCTGCTGGCTCTCTAGCCATGATGTTCTCCAGTGTAGTCCACTCTAAACTACACAGCTAAGTGCAAGGCCAGCAATGGCCGGCCACTGTTGGCCAAGTGAAACGAGTTAGAGACTCGAATGAACAGCCAAGACTACCGTGCGGTACTAGGGCCAACGCTGCCAACTGTCTTCGTTCCCTCCCCTTGATTGTATGCCTAAGGGAATGAATGGTTCATTTTTCTAACACCTCCAACTAAGCTAGCCCATATTCCTTTAGGTGCATGCGTAGAAGGCCATGGTCCATGCGGCCAAATGCAGAGTTCCTGCATCAACGACTGGGAATAGAAGCAATGAAGTTGACGGATCCAAATGGCCAAGTTTGATTGGTGCGTGGAGCTTGCATCTTCCAGGTCGCATGGCCAGTCTGGAATCTTTTCTTTTCTTTGTCAGGATGTTTCATCCTGATTGGACATTTGATGTTAGGCTATCACATGGAAAGGCTAATTTTGAACATGAAAATCGATGCTGGATGACAGGAAACCATCCATACATCATGGTTCATGGTGGCTGTGCTGGAGTGCAAAAACATGCCGAGGGCAAGATTCAGCAAGAGGAATCTCTTGCCTAAATTGCTCGGGGTCGATCTGGCTCGCCGAGCTGACCCTTGGGGTTTTTTTCCTAGGACCAAAGGGCCAACCCAAGCTAAGCCCCCGCTGGCCCCGGGTGCTCTTAATAGTGAAAGTTGGAGTCGACTCCAAGTCGACTTAAATCGATTTGGTGACTTCGACTTTTGACGAGAAGTTAGCAAGTCAAAGTAAGCATGGCAAGGTGCTGCTCCTGCCACGAATGTCGTGGCTGCTATTGCATTTGATGGTGAGCGGCGACATATACAACATTACTAGCAGTACCATTTGCAGATGTCACTGCTTGTTGCACCGCTTCATAAGGTACTAGTGTGGCTGCTACGTATGCAACAAGAGGCTGCATACGCATGTGCAATGCATGCAAGTGTATGCTACATGCTGCAACATTTGTGTATGCTTTACTATGTAGTTATTGCATATGCATATGTTTATGTAGATGCATATGCTTATGCTGTAGTACATGCTTAAGAAACGCCAGCATATGCAACATCATCTTCATATGTAGCAGAATATGCGTATGCAGCTGGGGCGATAGATGCATATGCATCTATCGATTTTGATGTATACGCAGATGATAAACATGCATGTACAAATGTAGATGTAAATGATGTAGCATCTACATCTACATCTCCACATGCACATGATGCAGATGTAGTTGCATGTGCATCTGTATATGCTCTGACATATGTATATGCATACGCATATGCATGAGAATATGCATTTACATAATATTCATATGCATGTGCATATGCATTTATAGATGATACAGATTCATATACATCTGCTTATGCATCTGCATCTACATATGCACATGCAGCAACATAAGCATTTGCATTTACATATGTATTTGCTATTATATATGTAGATGTTTCTACATCTACATATCCATCTACATTTGAATGCATGTGATGCATATGCATGTGCATCTGCATATGCATGTTCACGTGCACATGGAAATGCTATTACCTCTGCATGTGCATTTTCATCTTCAGTCCCCAAGTGCATCATTTGTATGTGTAGCATCTGCAGATGCATATGCATCATGTACATATGCATCATATGCATCATCTGCATATGCATATGCATATGCCTCTGCATATGCATTTACATGTGCAGAGGAGATGCATATGCATTTGCATCTATAGATGCATACACATATGTAGATTGAGATGCATATGCATCTGCACGTGCATGTGTATATGCATCGGCATATGCAACAAGATATGCATCTGCACCTACTTATGCATTTGCATAGGCATTTACATGTGCATGTGCATCTACATCTACATAAGTATATGCATATGCATATGCATCTACATCTACAAATGAAGTTTTGTATGTAGGTGCAAATGCATGTGTAGATGCAGATGCATCTATGTATGTATCTAGATCTGGATATGCATATGCATCAGCATATGTACCTATAGATACAGATGTAGATGCATCAGTATTTGCATCTGCATCTATAGCTAGATATGCATGTGCATCAACATCCTCATTTGCATATGCATCTTTATCTACATTTGCATCTGCATCTCCATATGCATCTGCATGAGCATCTACATTGGCATCTACATTTGCATCTGCATGTGCATCAACATATGCATCTTCACATGCAAGTACATTTGCACATGCATTTTCATATGCAGATGTAGATGCATTTGCATTTGCATCTCCATTTGGATATGCATATGCATCAGCATATGCATGTGCAGATACAGATGTAGATGTGTCTACATCTTCATCTACATTTGGATCTACATATGCATCCGCATCGTCATCTATATATGCATCATCTACAAATGCGTATGCATCATATGCATCTGTTGCATATGCATCTCCCTGTGAATATGCATATGCATGTGCGGTAGCAAATTCATATGCGTATGCATCTGCATCTGCATTTGCATATGCACATGTACATGCATGTACACCTACACATGTAGATGCATGTGCATATACAACCACATCTGTATCTACGTAAGTATACGCATCTTCATCTACATCTGCACATGCATTTGCATATGCAGCTGCAAATGCATATGCATGTGCATATGGATATGCATATGCATATGCATATGCACATGCACATGGCTATGCACCTGCATATGCATCTACATATGCATTTGCATCTGCATGTGCATCGGCATATGTATCAAAATATGCATCTGGATCTGCATGTACATCGAGATGTGCATGTGCATATGCATATGCATGTGCATCTGCATCTACATGTTTATCTGCATATGCATCTACATCTACATATGAATCTACAAATGCATCTACATCTACATATTCCTATGCATCTGCATATGCATCTACAGATGCATGTGCACATACAAATGCATCTGCATCTGTTAACACTCTCCAATCTGTCGTCCGTGCATCAACCCACAAGCTTATGTCATGAAACACTGCGTGGAGGGCAAAGAAAACCATAGTGAAGAACATTGTGGGTGACTTTGACATCAGTTGGACGCTCTTCCTCACCTGGTGCGGTGAGGTACGTGTGAAAAAAACTCTGTCATTGTTGCCCAATGCATGTTGGTTTTTGCATCTACGTCAAATGACTTCCTACTACTTAGTGATGTTGTTGCAGCTGAAGAAGGTGGACAGCCTTGCGGTTGCATTTGCCAAGAGGATGAGAATGGGCCCTTCATGTGCACATTCTGTACACCTGGAGCATGCATGAGTGGCTTCGAGTACTTGCGCCGGATCATGATAATGGATGGGACCCACCTCCGTAACGGCTTCTTACATGTACGTCCTCCCTGTTTGCTATTGCTTCCTTTAGGTAACCTGCGGATTTTATTTTCCCAACATGTCATGAAACACAGGCAGAATACCTTGAACATTCATTCATGTATGTTTCACTTTGTATAGGTTCTCCTCATGCATCGACCTTCGATGTGAACGACCACTACATGCCAATCTGGTGGGTGCTTGTCCCAGGTAAGGATGGGGAAAACTCGGTGTGGTTCTTCAGGAATCTACGTGTTGCATTTCCTCTCGCAAAAGTGGTGGGACCCGTCATGATCTCGGATAGGGAGCGAGGCCTCATCAACATCATCGTAGTGGAATTACCTAGTGCGAGCCACGCCTACTGCATCTAGCATTTGGCATGGAACATCGCCACCCGACATGGTGCAAAAGCCAAGACCGAGTTTTGAGATCTTGCTCGTGCACGATCCAGCGAGGCCATGGACCGTGGTGTACAGTTCTTGCGTGAAGTTAGTCCGGGAGTTGGTATGTACCTGCTGGGGGATGAGGTTACCAGGGAGACAGGTATCCTGCGAGAAACATGGGTGCAGATGTTTTTCCCAGGTGAATGTGGGGGACACGAAATCTCAAACGCTTTGGAGTCCTTGAACAGCCAAATCAGGGAGTCGCGCAAGCTATGCCCTTTCTTCACATGTGTACGGATGTGCCCACTTGTTCAGAAGCTGTTTCTCACGTGTTGTCCTGAAGCATCTACCATGCGCATGCGCCTTGCCACTATGTCCAGGCGTACTTTATTTAACAACTTTTGCATGTCGTGTTCATATAATGTCCAACTCATTATTGAGCTTGCAGGGACTGCGGCCCAACTGGTAGCAAGCGTCAGGTTAACTGCGCCACACGTCATTGTTTGTGTGGTTAGTTCCAGGAGCTACAGCTCCCATGCGTGGATACTTGTTCTGTCCTTTTACGCTCTGGTCTCAACCCGGAGAAATACACCCATGCGAGGCTGTCAAATATGACAGTTTGTTGCATGTACAGTGGTTCATTGCGTGGGATAAGCCTGCGTGATTCCCCTGCATGCAGAAAAATGCAGGGGAAGGTTTTTGCCCAACTGATCAACAATGTGGACGTGGAGGCCCATGACCTGTGGGTAAAGAGCATATCCGCCATAGGCGTGTAAGTGTCGTTTTCACCAACTGCAGGCTGCATGGTCATGGCCGCCGTTTGTGCCACAAATTTGTTATAGAGGAGCCTTCGGTGATGGCAGCGAAAATAGCAACTGCTCTTGCCGCAGGCATGCCAAGTGACATCGAGTCGCTTAGTCCAGATGAGGAATAGCTTCTTGTTGTTACGTGCTTTCACTTTCTTATGTATGCAGTAACCCCTACATGTAGGGACGAGAATCATTCAGAATCCATTCATTTTTCTTTGTTTCTACATTGCTCCTCTGCATCAATCTCATCTAATGAACTATCAGTTATGGAGTTGTCCAAGGATATGTAAAAATGTATTTCATAACAACAGTGATATGCCACGAGTACACACATTGTGTAGCATGAATGCATTGGTGAGGTGCATGGTTTCATGCACTTTGTAATGTTGTCATTTGATACTTCAATACAGTATCCCTTATGCCCTCACCCAATCCCTTGCTCGTTCGCTTGCATTGTTCCAACTGATGCCTCACTATCGACGTGGAACTGTATCAGCTTGAGGCCCAGATACTACGAGGCTGCTCCAAATGTCGTAGAAGATACTACTCCCTTTTTATTGCCGAAAGATGGATCATTGGAGGAACGGCGTAGCATATGCATTATGACATCAAGTGTTGTGCATGGGCTTTCAGTTGTCCGAGTGTCATGTATTCCACTGCAATGAGTGCTTCTCTGTTTGCCCCGGTCATGTTCCACAAGTTGAAATGCCATTTTTGTGACACGTCCCTTGCGTTATGGCCAACAAGTTCACCAATGCATGGCCCATAGAGTTTTCTCGGTGGTTGAGATCCGGTTGACTTCGTGATGATTGGACTCCTATTACCCATAAAAGGTTGTGTGTTCTCCTCGTGGTCAATACCTAGGTACGCGGAATCATGCACTAGTACCTCAAGAGACCTAGTTACGGTTTTGATTGCACCTGTACAGACATTAGATCTCACTTGTGTGGTCTCCATGTGGCTGAGGTCCGGACGAACATTGACATGTCGGACTTGCTCGGTCAAACTTGGCTAGTTTTTGGTTCTTTATGGTGTTAGAATGCTATTGTGGACTTCATATGTGTTTTTGGCACTTTTGCATGTTCTCGGCGGTCAAGGCCTTGGCAGTAGGTGTTATTTTCCACCACCTTGGGTAATCTATCTTGCTTCCTTTCACTTTTTGTGGTGTTCATAACCCCCATCCATCCATGATCATCACCAGGGCTCTTGTCTCATCTAGCATGGGCCTGCATGCCTTCAGAGAATTCTTACACAGAGATTCGCTATTGTGAAGCTTTGAGACTTTTCTCAACGGATGGAATCCCGCGTTGGACGCTCTAGATGGTCCATAAGACACCACTCGCTTAGGCTGCTCCAATCGATGCATCGGTGGTAGTGTCACATACCAGATGCAGTGTGCTGCAAAGATTTGTTGGTGTGTAACTGTTGCCATCATTTTGGTAACTTAAGCACAGACACTCTCTCCTTGGTCGATTACCTTTCTAGTGTTACTTACTCGATTCTTTAGATTATGTAAATGATTGAGAAAGTTTTAAGTTATCTGGGTGGTCGAGACTTGGGTACACAGTGATATGGTATGCTGCTCTGAAAACTGGTTATGTGCCACATGAAATCATTGAAGTAAACACAATAAATGAAACATGCAAGGATAAGATAATGTGTCTTGAAGAGTAGAGACACGACGGAAAGTTCTGATGTGAAATGATTGTGGGGAGAGATCGATACCAGCCTGTATGTTATACACTTACAAAGGGGGCTTGTTCTTTCAAACTACAGAGAATGATTATACAAATGCACTGAAAAAATATTAAACTTATTGGTATGATACATTTGTACACTCGTAAACCATTTGAGCCTTCTTTAGCGTTCATGTTTTCTTTGCTTAAGCGGAGGTCACGTTGTGAGAAAAACAACCAGATAGCAACAAAATGGAAATGCTTGAGTGACCTGGATTCAATCCTCATCAAATGACATGATGTAGTTGTTGCGACAACGATAGCTTGCTAGCTGTTTTGCCATTTGCAAAATAGTGGCGATTCGCGTCACAGCGTGGTTGCCTTGATATTGATCAAATCAGCTGTGGTGGCCCTAGGGTCGATCAGATCGGTCGTCGAGGCCCCAGGGTTGACAAATAGTCAAAACGGGTTCCCATATCAAACCGCAGAAGAAACCAAGGGTCCCGTGTCGAACTGCCCTTACCTCCTCAAGAAACGCTCAAACCTCAACGCTAGTCCCAAAATTGATCAATCCAATAGTAGACCACGTTAGGGCCACCGACGTGTCCGATCGACCAATTGGAGCCGTTCTCCACCAAGACTACAGCTATGAAGAACAATCGGACGTGTACATGTCGCAAAAACTACGCAAGTCATAACTTAACTATGTGGTACACATGGAAGAGATGCTCATAGTTGTTCAAGCGTTCAAACCATGACGGTTCTATTTGAAATGCCGACGATACATCCACCGCATTGACCATCATGTGTTTATTCATCTGAAGACTCAGCAAAATCTGAGCTGTGGAGAAACTTGATGGATGGAGTTCCTCGAATCAGATTTTGATTACGACATGGAGTACTGTCCTCGAAAATCAATTATAGTGAATGCTCTAACTCGGCGACTAGACATGATGGCCGAGATCAACATGTTACTCATCAAACGAGGCCCGTACCTCACGAGGCTATCTGTGAAGGGTTACTATGAATTCAGGGGGTGCAACAAAGCCAAGCTATGGATCGACGACCCCTACTAGCGACGGCCGTTCACTTGCCAGGTCGTCGTGCCACCAAACAAGGAGCAGCGACGGATGCTGCAAGAGAATGGTCATGACACCGGTCGAGGTGGGCATTTCAGTTAGGTTAAGACGACGAAGAAGGTGGCAGAGCAGTACGAGTGGGACAAGATGTAGACCGACGTGTCCGCTTTTTGTAAATGGTGTGAAGCATGACAACGGCAAAAATCTTGTCGCACGAGGCCACCACAACTCTTCACACCCCTCCCTATTTTGATTGAGATGTGGGTCGATATCATCATTGACTTCTTCACAGGATTGCTCGCCAGTCTCGAGGGAAACAATTGGAAATAACTTTAGGGCATGCAGGCCCATGCAAGAACGAACATGAGCTCTGTGTGTGAGTGCGATGCAAGACGGCAAGAATTTGGCTAAGTCTAGAACATTGAATATAAAGAACAAGGAGAGTTTACAAATGAGCCCCTAGCGGGCTTATATAGGGGCGCTGACAGCTAACCGCACCGGGCCCCGTCACCCCTGCTGAACCCAAATGAGTCAACAGGGAGAACACACTGCATACACCACGAGAGTAACAAAGGTGGTCTCCTCGAGGCACCGGAACAACTCTCCGAGTGCCCGGGTCTTGACCACCGAGAAAATATGAGCAGTGCCAAAACATCTCGGAATCAACGTCCAGACATCATAGACGACTTTCCGAACATCGGAAGCCCCACAATAGCCATCGGGTCTCCTCGTCGCACCGGTACAGTCAACCGGGTGCACGAGTCTGAACCCACCGAGAAAACTCTCCTACCTCTTGACAAGCCCACATGGCTGCCGGAACGCATCGACCGCGTCTCGCCCGCGATGTCGTAGGTGCTGGAGAAGTCTCGGTGCAGTCCGGAGGCCCGTCGTGTCGTCACGCCCTCCTCTACCATATACCCCGAAGGTGGGTATATCGGTAAACTAGCAGTGTCGGTCGTGACGGGTGGAAGCCACACAAACCAACACTCCCCCTGGCTGACATAGCCGTCCACGCGAGAACGAATGAGCGAAGGCATGGAACAACAATGCATGGCAAGCCATAGCATGCATGAGTCAACTCGCACAAACACACACACACACACACACACACACACACACACACACACACACTCGTCTGCTATCCATCTAGGGTCTCCCTGGACACTGGCACAACCCACCAAGTGTCTGGGTCTCGACCATGAGAGGAGTGATGCACACGCACACAAACCAGTGTAATGCACATCATACACATGTCAGAGGACAAGATGGTCTCCTCGTGACACAGGCGGTACCAGGGTCCGGGTCTCGACCACTACGAGCAATCTACCTCAATAATATCATCATCCAAACACATGATCAAGGGAGGATCTCCTCGTAACACGGATGCAATGCACAACGTGTCCGGGTCTCGACCAACAGCTTGCACGCACATGCCACACACAGTATAGTGGCACACTAAGACACACGATCACATGGTCTCCTCGTCACACTAGTGCAATGCACCAAGTGTCCGGGTCTCGACCAACAGTGTGCTGCCATCTATGTGCAGCTGTGCAGGCATGTAGCGTGAGGCACATGCGGGATGCTGTAGATGCTCACAACAGAGCATGGACCTCGCCATGGATCTCCCATGGCGTCGCGTCAGGTCGAGGTCCACACAACACTCCCCCTGGGCAAATGAACCTGGCAGCGATGTCCTCGATGGAGATGTTGATTTCGTAGCTGAACAGATCCTGGGGGATGAGTCATGTGGTGTATCCATCATGTAGAGACAGGTCCCCCTATCACCTGGGAGTCGACTCCCTCCCTCAAAGACGAAGTGGTGTCTCCGGCTACAACTCCTCACGTGAATCTACATCACTTGGAGTATACCAGTCCTCGCGTGACTGCCAAGGGTCCCAACTCACAGTCTCTCCTGCCTCCGCACTGCTGCGATGCATCTGTGTACGCCGGAGGAACGGGAATGGGCGAGCAGCACGCATGCGTGGATGAAGTGGCGGAGCTGGCCTCCGATACGGGATAGGACACCCAGAGACACAAGGGTGTACTGCCAGAAGAGGAGAGTTGGAGCGATGAACCGGATCACCACTCGTGGATGAAGATGAAGATGGGGCAGGTGAGTCGGGTGGATGAAGGTGCGTGACGGCAGCAGAAGAAGGAGGAGTGATGATGGGGTCGACAGGAGCCGGAATGGCAGAAGCCGAAGGCATGCTCAGCATCACTGCTGCTGCCCGAAGGCTCCTGCCGGTACCACTGATGCTGCCCTCCTCTGAGAATCGCTCACGCGCTGCCACCATCTCCCGCTGTAGCATGACTACACGCTCCTGCAGATCAACATAATCTGCCTCGGACATGTCGAGGTGGCCCATGTCGACCTGGTGTAGAATAAACTCTACCTCACTGGATGCTGCAGATGCAGACTCCACAACTCGTGAGTACAACGCCATCTGCATCTCTGTTGCTCAAGACGATAGAACTGGTGTTGTTGCATCCTCCTGGGGGTCAACCAAGCTCGCAATGTGCTGAGACACTGGAACATCGGATGCAGCTGCAGGTGTTGCATCCACATAACAGCTCGTGTCTGTCATGCGAGGAGTGAGCGGTCGCATGCCGAGAGAGAAGGAGAAGGAGTCGTCAGAGTCCGTAGATCATGTCGAAACATCGTCCGTGCAGGTACTACCACTCTCGGCGTCGATGTGATCGGTAGGGTCACCAACAGGTGAAACCGATGGGCAGAACTCAGCTCCTGGTGACGAGGTGACTCCATCTGCATGTATGGATCTGCTCCGATGTCCTTGACTACCGCCGTAATGGACATAGGTGTATAGGGCTCCGGCTCAACAATGTCCGTCAAGGCGACCAACAAGCGCAGCTGACGCTCACGCACTGTCTCGCCGAGAAGGCTGGTCGCTGCCACCTGCTCGATGATAAAGTGAGGACCATCATCTGACTCCGTCATGTATGTCACTGCTCCGTGTGTACGGGAACCTGGAGGCTGTGGGAACCTGGACGACTCCTCACGCTGAAGCTGGTCCTGAGGTAGCACAGATGAGGCGATGGAGCCTGCTGTGTCTGCTGCAGCATATGTCCCGGCGACATCTCTGAGAACTACTGCTCTCAAGAAAGCCTCAACCTCTAACAGACCAGCCGGTCGACTCTGCTCATGTACAGCGACCGCTGTCGGGCTAGTATGAGTCCCGTGCGCCAACGCCCCCGGAAATCCGTATGGGACATCCCGATCCGCACAATACTCCTCTGCTGCCGCCAAGTCGCTACTGATCAGAGTCGCGAGTGGCATCACCAAGGCACGTGAGACCTGCCCTCCTCGTGATGCAACCTGCTGCTGCAAAATGTCTGGCTGCTGCCCCAGCGTAGATGTCGACCTCGATGACATGCAAGTCCCAAGTACTCCAACATCCGCCAGACTCGTGTGAGTCGTCTGCACACTCTCCCCCAAAAGTCCTGGGCCTCCACCGGACGGAGCCGCGAATGGCACCGTCCAGGGAGTGCCCGGGTCTCGACCACCGAGAAAACATGAGCAGTGCCAAAACATCTCGGAATCAACGTCCAGACATCACAAACGGCTTTCCGAACATCGGAAGCCACACAATAGCCATCGGGTCTCCTCGTCGCACCGGTACAGTCAACCGGGTGCGTGGGTCTGAACCCACCGAGAAAACTCTCCTACCTCCTGACAAGCCCACATGGCTGCCGGAACGCATCGACCACGTCTCGCCGGCGCTGTCGTAGGTGTTGGAGAAGTCTCGGTGCAGTCCGGAGGCCCGTCGTGTCGTCACGCCCTCCTCTACCATATACCCCAAAGGTGGGTATATCGGTAAACTAGCAGTGTCGGTCGTGACGGGTGGAAGCCACACAAACCAACAGAAACAAAGAGTCCTCTTAATCCAAGCCTATGCCAAACTGCGCCGAGTTTTTTCCTCTCTAACCTCTTCATTGCTCGACTCCAACTTTCTTCCAGTCATACATAGCCAAACATTTCCTGGCCTCTGCTCCCCAAATCCTACCCTCGCGTCATGTATGAAGAACTAGTCCATGAGTTGTTTTGCGTATAACTGTTTTAGTTTTGAACATAGCTGGAAACAATGCAGCATGTTGGGGCAGCAGCGTTGTTGATGCAGCGTGCGGGCTTCCACGCTCGTTGCTTAAGTCAGTTGCCCCCTCAGTCTGCTGCTCTAGAGCCTAAGTCTGGAGGCTCTGGGTTTTGTTACTCAGAAACGCGCGCGCCAGAGTTAGCGCCAGAAAGCAGCTGAAAACTGACAATGCCTGAATAGGAATGAAGAATGAACAGCAATGGGGGACCCCTCCAAGTTCTAGCCCCCCCCCCAGCTCTGTAGAGCTTGTTACTCAGTCCATCAGCCAATCAGAAAATAGCTCAGTTCAGGCTGGCAGGTTTTCTCGGTGAGGCCTGCCAGGCAGTCGACAGCCCAAAACCCGGGCGTCGTCCGTTTTGCCTGAAAATTGGACCATACCATAATACCGACGCTGCGAACGCAGCCGTGCGGTCAGAATCTGCTAGAAAAATAGTAGCAAGGAGTTATGGCAGCCTAAACCCAGATAGTGCCCACGACGGTTTATGCTGCTAAACAGGGTCATGCAACACGCAACTGGGACCCTAGGCAGTGCACGACGACGCAGGCACGACAGTACGTGCTGGACGCATGCAGACAGCGACTGCGGCGGCAGTGACTGCCGGCAGTGCGACCGCCGAGGAGGCCTGCCGATGGAGCTGAACACGTCGCCGGAGAGAGGAGGCTCCAGCGAACAGCGAGACGACCTCAGCGTGCGTCGGCTCCACCGGACGACACTCCACCGGCGTCGAGTCTTGCCGTCAGTCATCTGCACGCCGATGTACACAAGCCGGGAGGACACAACAGAGCACAATGAGCGCAAACAACCAACACTCCCCCATGACTCACAGGCGTAGTGCACATGGGCGGGCAGAGACACGGTCAACATCCACACTCCCCCAGGGCATGCAGAGACGCAGGAAGAGATAAAGAGAGAGCCACTCACGGACGCACGCCGACCGAACTCACAGCCTTCTTGAACGAGTCGCGCTTCAGTGCCTTAGTCAGGAAGTCAGCCAACTGCCGTGCTGTCTCAACCCACACGATGCTGATGCTGCCGTCATGCAACAATGAACGCACATAGTGATACTCAAC
>SZWC01014544.1:10352-24555 GCA_023375785.1 Penium margaritaceum
GGCGTGGCGCCACGTGGCGCGTTCTCTTTGCGCCCCGCCCACTACTGCTGCTTCTGTTGCTCGCACGACCCCTTGTGCTCTGATACCAAATTGGAAATGATTTAGGACATGCAGGCCCATGCAAAAATGGACATGAGCTATGTGTATGAGTGCGATGCAAGACGGCAAGAATTTGGCTAAGTATGGAACGCTGAATATATAAGAACAAGGAGAGAATACAAATGAGCCCCTAGCGGGCTTAAGTAGGGACGCCGGCAGCTAGGCGCACCGGGCCTTGTCACCCCCGCTGAACCCAAAAAAGTCAGCGGGGAGAACACAATGTGTACACCACGATAACAATAACGGTGGTCTCCTCGAGGCACCGAAACAGCTCTCCGAGTGCCCGGGTCTCGACCACCGAGAAAATAGGAGCAGCGCCAGAAAATCTCAGAATCAACATCCAGACATCACACACGGCTTTCCGAACATCGGAAGCGCTAGTAGAGCCACCGGGTCTCCTCGTCGCACTGGTACAGTCCACTGGGTGCGCAGGTCTCAACCCACTGAGAAAACTCTCCTAGCTCCCGACAAGCCTACAGGGCTGCTGGAATGCATTGACCACGTCTCGCCGTCGGTGTAGTAGGTGCTTGAGAAGTCTCGGTATAGTCCGGAGGCCTGTCGTGTCGTCACGCCGTCCTCTACCATATGCCGCCAACGTGGGTATAAGGATAATGCATCAACGTCAGTCGTGACGGGTGGAAGCCACACAAACCAACAGGGTTTTATTGCTGTCTGAGTTTGGTCGAAATGTCTGTTCATGTCCTTGGTCTGTCCTTAGAACTTCGGTTTTCAAACCTCCAAACTGGGAAAAGGGAGAGTGAATCTGCATCTTGCAGCTCGCTGCACATGTAGTCTCGCAGCTCAATTCGCGTTTTGCAGGCTGCCACGTCCATGTAACTTCTTCACGGTCGCAACACTGCATTCGGAACGTGGATATTTCACGTTCTGCCTGCAGTCCTCGCAGAAGCTGAAACCATATGTAGAGAAAATAGATTTTTGCAAATTTAGGAGTGATTTGTCCACAGGACCAGAATTATTTAGGTGCTTGAATGGTCAAAGGAGAAAAACTATTTTAGTCGAATGTATGGGGCACTACGGTAGTCTGACATTGGATGGAATCATTGTGTTAAGCAATTAGACGCGATGATTTTAACTAATGTCGGACAACGTGGGTCACTCTTACATCGAGCAAAACAATGCTAGTTCACAAGGATGGTGTAATGGTCGTGTCTCCAACTCCTGCAATGAGGTTGTCGTCAAAGTTCGTAGAATGGAGTTTAGAGCTTGCTTGAGGGGTCTTACCCTGTCGCCTCACCTGGGGGCAATCATCATCAATGACCCGTGCAGAGAGACTTGAATATGTCAAGCCTCTGGAGGCCCATTTCAGTTTTTACCTCGCCCTCTCGTTCTATGTCCAAAAGAAGGAGGGGTATTATTACAAACTTGTGAGTTCGCACGAGTGTTTTGGTTTTGAAACTCGTAGTTTGTCGTAAACAAACTCAAGTTTCGTTTTTGATGCGTCGGCGTGAAATCTTCACGTGCGATGCACGTTTGGCAATTCCACGCTGAACGTTTGTCCTTATCTCGTATTTCTCTCGCTTGCACCTATCCCTCCTCGCTCACTCTTGTTGGCGAGGAGGGCAGCGAGGGCGAGGGTACTAGGCCACGAGCCTTGCCCTTGAGGCCCTCGTGGTCTCTTATCAGCCGGTGGAGCCGCCAGCTCGATCGGCGGCTGTTGGCTCACGGTTGGGTGGCTGGCCGGTCACTTGATTTGCCACCGACCATCTAGTTGGCTGGCCACCGGCTAACCGCAGGCCACCCGGTAGGCAGCGGGTGGCCGCCCACCAGCCATCCCTCGTGATTGCAAGTTGTGTCTACGAGCCACCCCCTCGTTATTGCGAGATGGGAGGACCCAAACTGTCCCTCCCGCTACATTCCTACCCTCATATTATGACCCGTCCATATTCATGACCAACAAATGAGAGTTCAAGACAGTGAGTTTTCAACATCGTGAAAAAAAAAGAGTGATTTCCATCACAAGCTAAACATGAACATGTGCCTGGTACTTGGATCTAAGCTGTAGCTTATCCCTCGATGCGGCTAGCGTCATTCCCCCTTTAGGCTCGAGCGTCTGCGGGAAAACCATGTTGGACATCCCCAACCTCCGATGGTTGTTATCCAAGAATGCTGCCCGGCGGGAATGTTGTTCACTATTGTCGCGTTCAAGTGGTGCCCCTTGCTACGCGTCGATCTGTATGAGCTACCGGCTTGCTCTATTACTCATTGACCACCCTCGTGGACAACCGGGATACGGGCTCCCATGAGTTATGTTCAGGTCCACATCCAGCTCAATGAACGAGGTATTCCTTAACAACATGTGACGAGAGGGTACGCTCTCAGTATTGGAGTAGGCGAAGGACCTCGTATTGGCAGTCTGTAGCAAGGACTGCCTGTGGTGGTTGGACAATTCTTCCTACCGTGTATGGAGCCAGCAGGCTCACATGAAACACATCATATACCTTCATACTAAGTGGAAGCAACAATTGGTATGCCACTAGCCCGATGTGTCCAGCGATGGAAAATGACTCAATCCATTCCGATAGAAGTTTGTGTGACCTCGGCGACTTCAGTAAAAGGTTCTTAGTGCTAAGCAACACTTTTTTACTGATGTCAAACGAGATGACAACTTTTGTTGGCATATGCCATTTGTTGTTGCCAAGCAGTTTAAAGGTGACCCTTTGCCCTTTGTAACAAAGAGTCTATGCGTTTGGCAAAATCTTGAGTAGAAGGAACTTTTCCTCCTATACACCCACTCTGCACCAATCAAGAGGGCACCATTCGATGCCAATCACTTTTCAAAAATAACAATATGAATCGTGTNCTCAATCCATTCCGATAGAAGTTTGTGTGACCTCGGCGACTTCAGTAAAAGGTTCTTAGTGCTAAGCAACACTTTTTTACTGATGTCAAACGAGATGACAACTTTTGTTGGCATATGCCATTTGTTGTTGCCAAGCAGTTTAAAGGTGACCCTTTGCCCTTTGTAACAAAGAGTCTATGCGTTTGGCAAAATCTTGAGTAGAAGGAACTTTTCCTCCTATACACCCACTCTGCACCAATCAAGAGGGCACCATTCGATGCCAATCACTTTTCAAAAATAACAATATGAATCGTGTCAAATCGTTCACCGAGTTGTTCACTGCAAACTCTCTCGGTGCTAGGAATTTGTTTAAGTCATTCATGATAGGGTCCACATACATGCAGAGCATGCAATTCAGAATGTGATTCACGCGCTGTATTTGTCTTTCTGTTTGAGGGTGAAATGCTATCAAAATTTGCGACTTAGTGCCAAAGTAATCGTGCATCTTTCGCTAGAACGTACAAGCAAATGTTTTGTCTCGATCGGAGGTAATGCGCAACGGCAAGCCGCGGTACTTCACGACACCGTAAAAAAAAGAGACGAGAAGTCTATTTTGTGTTTACATGAATGGTTGTAGGAATGAGGAGTGTCATCTTTGTCAGAAGATCTATAATCATTAGTATTACATCGTGGTTACAAGCCGAGTCCGGTAGACAAGTAATAAAGTCCATGCTGACGCACTCCCATGGAGTCCCTGCGATGGGAAGCTGTTGAAAGACTCCAGTAGGAATTTAGTTACTAGCTTTCTTCTAAAGACATGGGACACATATCATGTAATACTTAGGGACATTGAGACTCTATTTTGGCCACCAATTGTGGTCCAAGAGTGCCTGTTCGGTCTTCCGTGGTCCCACATGACCTACGATTGGCTGGTCGTGGAACTAGGAGATAATCTTTGCTCAAAGGTCTCGCGAGGCTGGGACGATAACTTGTTCTTCGTGCCAGATTCTTGCAACCTCCACCAGTCCATACTTGTCCAGATTCCAAGAGTCTTGAAACCAAGAATCCACACAGTATCCCATCGGGATATTGATTACAAAGCCGTTGAAGTAGATAATCTCTCGGGGTAGTTACCGCAACGGTGGGAGGGGGTCTGGTGTTTGCATTGTAGCTGCCACAATGGCCATGAAATACCCATAGGCTTTGGTGGTTGCATTCATTTTCACAGACTGCCGGCCTAGTGGATCGGCAACGTTAATGCATCGTGGCCAATATTCCCATGTAAACGAGAATCGACCCAGATATTTGCTTCAATGCGCTTGTGGGCTTGACAGGTTCGGTTGCATTTGGAAAGACACCAGTGGGTTGTAGTCGGTCACAACAGTCAAAACCCTTCAGTGCCTTTGAGGTAGCAACGCCACATCTTGACAGCGTATACCAATGCAAGGAGCTCTTGATCCCCAGTCTTGTACCGCATCTTCATGGGGACTAGCTTCCGGCTCTCATATGTAACTGGATGAAAATTATGCATGAGGACTGCTTCAAGTCCGACTATCGACGCATTACACCGCATCTCCCATGGTTGTGATGAATCTAGAGGAGCTAAGATGAGCACAGTGCATTGAAGCTCTTTAACTTAAAGAAAAGCCTTCTTGCAGCCAGATTTCTGTTTCCAATACACATATCTTCACATGAGCCTGGTTAGCGGTGCTACGAGAGTCAAATACCCTTGCATGAACCGTAGGAAGTACTTTATAAGGCTGAGGAAAGACCAAATGTGTCCACCGGTTTTTGGGCGTAGCCAACCCACCATGTCGTGGACCTTCCGTGGGTCAACACAGATACCGTCCTTGCTGACGATCTGTCCAAGGTATTCGAGCTCGCCTTGTGTAAAATTACACTTGCTCACTTTTGCATAGAACTTATATTCCCAAAGGATCGCAAGGAATTTATGCAGACGTTCTATGTGTTTTTGCATTGATTTGGAGAAAACAAGGATGTTGTATAGGTAGTTTGAGACAAAATGACCGAAATCTTTTTTGAACGTTCCACCGATCCCCTTGCACATGGTGTAGGGGTTCCCTTCACTGTTATGATGCTCCTCCCCCTCTTTTGGATCAATTTTGGTGATGGGGTGTGACGGGGTTTGAAACGCCTCCGCGGACCTGCAGTCATAATTTTGACCGTCCCCGAGAAACAAAACGTGCTACTGAGTTTCGGGCGCCGAGCCAGGATTTTGGCTGAGTCGCTCAGTAACAAACTGCACTCCAGGATCCGGTGGATTATCCACCGGATGCCTCGGCAGACCTTCCGGAGCAAAAACTCCAGATGGAACTTTTGTTACTCGGTCTGGTCGATTATCCACCGGAAGTCGAGTCGCGGTCGACTCTCAGAGCCGCTGCGCACACCCCAACTTTGGAAGGCCATACACCCCTCGATACTTGTTCAATTCTGGTGAAACAACTTCGACTGGATGCAATAACTTGTCAAATCTCAAGGGCAACCAACCATTTTAGCATCCAAGCAATTATTGAGCTGCTAGATCCACCGGCAAGGAATTTTCTCTCTCTGGCGACCCGTCAGCGCCTCCTGGCGCTGCACTTGGGCATACAGAGGGGCAACTTTTCAACATTCTCCCCCTTGCACTTGCCATGCCCGCTGCTCTCGATTTCTCTCACTCACCTTCCGCTGCACCCTCCAGCCCATCATAGGTGGTCATCCCAAGTCCGGCCATGCTCATCGTGTGCCGGTCCGCGAGTTGCGTTTTGGTCAAGCAATCCGCAAGCATGTTGTGTGTGTTGTAGTGCTGTAGCACCATCTACCCTTCTCGACCATGTCCGGTGCGTAGTGATAACGCACGTCAATGTGTTTCATCCTCCTGTGTGCATCGGTGTTGTCCTCCTGCACCACCGTAGGCTCATACTGCGGCACGCCCAGCTTCTCCAGCAACTTGCCAAGCCACACCGCTTCCTTGACCACCTCGGCCAGTGCAATGTACTTGGCATCCACTGTGGAGGTGGCGACACAATCTTGCTTCTTGCTGCACCACAAGACCGCTGTACCCGTGAGGAAGAACACGTAGTTGGATGTGGAATTCCGCATGTCCACATCACTAGCGTAGTATGCATGCGTGCAATAGACCAGGCGCACGGGGTCCGCCCGCCCCTTGTGGTCGAACCTGAGGCGCGCGTGCCGCGTCGCGTGCACGTAGCGAAGGGTGCGCTTGACCGTCTGCCAGTGTAGTGGCTCTAGATTGGCCACGTACTTGCTCACTTGGCCCACCGCGTAGGCCAGGTCCGGTCGAGTCGCCACCATTGCGTTCATGAGGCTGCCCACCGCAGATTGGTAGGACACCCCTGCCATGTCCTCTTACTCTTCTTTTGTTTGTGGTGCCATTGCCACACTGAGTTCACAGGTTGTAGAGACAGGATTGCATACTGGTTTGCAGTCCTTCATGCTGTACCGCTTCAGCACCTTGGCCACTTATTTGGCGTGCCCCAGCTCAAGCGTGCGTACCCTCCGGTTCGGCGTAATGCTCACCCCGAGGTAGAACTCTAGCTCCTCCATGTCCGAGGTGGAACATGCTGCTCAGCTTCTCTTTCAGCTGCTGTAGGCTTGGCAGGTCTGAGGAGCACAAGATCAGCTCATCCACGTAGAGTGCAATGATCTGATGGAGCTTCTTGCTGCGCCGCACGTACACGCTGTGATCGGCCTCAAAGTGTTTGAAGCCGGGTTGTGCCATGAATCTGTCCATCTGTTGGTGCCAGCATCACGACGATTGTTTTAGCCCATATAAGGACTTATGCAGCCTGCACACCTTACCCTCCGGCGCCTCCACCCTCTCCAGCACCTCCATGTAGATTTCTTTATCGATGATGCCATTGAGGAAGGGTGTCTTTTCGTCTATTTGGTGGAGCTCCATGTCCTTCGCGGCTGCCACCGCAAGGATCGCCAAGATGTTTGTGAACTTGGTGACGGGGGCAAACGTCTCATCATACTGCTCGCCCTACCGCTTTCCGTACCTCTTCCCCACGAGCCGCACCTTGTACTTATCCACCGCACCTTCTTTCGTGAACTTGGTCTTGAAGAACCACTTGGAGCCGATGACCTTGGCATCTTTCAGCCTGTTATCCAGTTGCTACGTGTCGTTTTCAGCCATGGATGCCAACTCCGACTTGATGGCGGCATCCTAGTGCTTCCCCTTGGGCTGCAAAAGGGCCTCTTGCACGGTCATCGGCTCTGATGTTGATGCAGCCAGCATGCATTGCGTTATGCCGATCCATCGACTGGTGCCTGCGTCAAAACGCTTCCCTGCTCTCTGTCGCCTTCTCCTACTGCGCGGCAGTTTTGGTGGCGTCTCTTCGCTCTGCTACAATCCTTCCGACTCCGCCCGCTCCCGTGAATTATCGACCGGCCGAATCCCCAAGGATCTCTCCCATTTTGGTGAAACATCGACCGGATGGGTGGCGCGCCAGGATGATTTTTCTCTGACGCCAGACGCAAGCTCCGCCGGGAGTGCGCGCTTTGGCACCCGCGATACCTCATTCAACGGATATTTCCACTGGATCTCCAGCCAAGCTACATCATCGTCGGATTCCTCCGCGTTGGCTGGTGCACCTACTACACTGCCACGCTCCGACGCCGCATCTTCGACCTCCGCGTCCGCTGGCTCCTCCTCAAAGTCAAGGAGCAAGAACCACTCCCCCTGTTTTGCAGTATTTCTGATGCTCATGTTGTTGCTGCTGCTGCTTCTGAAGCTCTGCTACTCATCAAACGTAACATCACGACCATGGATGATCTCTTGTATGCGTGGATCTCAAAGCCGGTATGCCTTTTGTGTGATCTCGTAGCCGAGGAACAAGCACGGCTTCGTTCGCGATTCCAGCTTGTTGTCGCGTCGTTGTGCCGCCTGCACCATCGCGTGCACCTTGCATCCAAACACGTGCACGTGTGCCACATTTGGCTTGTGCCCGCTCCAAACCTCCTCCGGCTTCTTCCAGATGCCCTTACCCTTCAAGGCTGCAGTTGGGATAAGGTTGATGGTGTAGCTCACTATACGCAGAGCCTCCGCCCAGAATCCTCGCGGTAACCTCGCATCCACAAGCATGGTCCGCACCATGTTAAGAAGCATCTGGTTTGCCCTCTCTGCCACTCCATTGGACTGTGGCGAGTTAGGCATAGTGGGTTCCCACTTGATGCCCTGCTGCTTCATCCACTCGCTGCACTCCACGTACTCTCCACCATTGTCACTGCAAAACGCTATGATTTTCCGGCCAGTCTTCCTCTCCACCGATGCAATGTACTCCTTCAGCCGGTCCAGGACCTCGCCTTTCCGCTTCATAAAGTACACATAAAGCTTCCTGCTGTAGACATCGATGAAGGTGACGAAGTATCTCAGGCCGCTGTTTGACGACATTTTGAATGTTTCACACACGTTGCTCTGCATGACCTCTAGCAGGTCCTTTGCGCAAGCCTAATTCTCGTTGAACGGCTTGTGCCGCGCCTTGCCCAAAATGCAAGGCTCGTAATTTTTGTGCGCTGTTGTATTTGATGCCGCGTCTGTTGCATCGTCAATGACGAGGCCGCGCATCATGTCGCATTGAGCCATATCCTTAACGGTTGCAGGCACTGAATGCTTCAAGTGTTTATGCCAGAGTTCTAGATCAGGGCTTCCTTCCTTGGCCATGTTGACGACGCGCTCCTGCGATTCTGCTGCATCCGATGCCGCGGAGATCACCTTGGTCTCCACAATGAAGAGACCACCCTCGTGCTTTGTCTCCAGCACGACCTCGCCATCGCCATCGATGCGCACCACTGTACCTTTCCTACTTTGGAGCACCTCATACCCCATATCTGTCAAGCGGCTGACACTCAGGATGTCAGCCAGGCCGGGGATGTGCTGTACATCACGGATCGTGTACAACTCCTTCTTACTGCCCACCACGACTTCAACCTCCACATTGCCTTGGCTGGCCGCTGGCTCGATTTTTTCGTTTGCGACCACCATTGACTTGGAGGATTTCTCGTAGTTGACGAACTCTACCTTCTCGACTTGAGTGTACTCCTCGACCCCGGAATCCAGGCACCGCTTGTTGGCCTTCTTGAGGAAGTAGTTCTTGTTGCCATTGAGGAGTGACCTGCCCTTGTTGTTTTTGTCGCCAGCCTTCGCCTCCTCCAGTCACTCATAGGCCCAATGCCCCTCCTTGCCGCATTTGTGGTACGCACCTTTCTTGGCGCCCTTCTTGCCACCGCCCTTTCCGCCGCTTTCTCTGCCCTCGCTTCCACCACCACGCATTTTGGTGAAGAGGGCCGATGAGGAAGATGAGGACCCCCCGGAGCTCCGTCGTTGCGCCTCGTTGCGGATGTACTTTGCGACCGCGCCATAGGTGAGCTTGTCCTCTGACCATCCTCTGAGGACGGTTATGAGTGGTCCCTAACTGTCGGGTAGGGCCATGAGGAGGACCATCGCCTACAGCTGCATGTTGATCTTCCACCCCACGTTGTTGCATTGTGAGGCAAGCGACTCGGTCTGCTGTATGGCGGAGATGACATAATCTCCCTCCTCAATTCTCTCCATGAGGAGTCATTTCATCGCAAAGATTTTGTTCGTGAGCCACTTGGATTGGTGGATAGCGCAGAGTTTCTGTCAAGCTTTGGCTGCCAGCTTGCAGCCTTGGAAGTAGCCCCACTGTGACTTGGCTGTCCCAGACACCAGGAGCATGAGCGCCTTCGTGTTCTTCTTTTCGAAGGCCTGCTTCTCCGCGTCCGTAGCAGTCGCCTCTGCGAGCACCTCCTTTCCCAACATAACTTCCAGTAGCTCCTTATGTGCGAGGTGCAGCTCAAACTGCCACCTCCATAGCCCAAAGCCTAGGCCGCTCGCATACTTCTGGATGGGCTGCATCTCCCTCTGCACCATTTGTGCAACTTCTAATACGACGGATTCTCAGCACTTCACGGCGGCGTCCAAGATGACGATCCCGTGCGCTGCGGAAGACGTGAACGTTGGAGGCTATCAGACCCGTGGTGGGCCCATAACCATTTCTCAAGGAATCCGCGGGATGTGGTCTTGAATGTTGGTCTAATTGTCTCTAGTGGTTCACGTCTTCTGTTTTGGGTGAATCTCAGACTGAGCGTGAGCTTTCTGGTCGCCTCACACTATGTGAGCAAGAATTTAGAGACCGTCAGTTTGCAAAGGGAATATCATCATTTTGCATTAGTTTTTGGACATAGAAACTCTCAGAAAATTTATAGGAATAGTCATGAGATTTCTAACGTATTAAACTACGCGCAATTTGGTCAAGCGTAGCCCAAGTTACGCTTGCCGAAGCGTAGGTCTCACCCACCACCAAAACACCTAATGCCTCCATGGCACGCACACGCCGTGGCGCCTTCTTTCTCCTGCAAAGCGCCTTTCCCAAGGCGCAGATCCTATTACACGTGGTGTAGGAGTCTCCTGCACTGTTTTGACGCACCTCCCCCCTTTTTGGGTCGAGTTTGGTGATGGGGTGTGATGAGGCTTGAAACGTGTCCACGGACCTGCGGTCAGAATTTTGACCGTCCCCGAGTTACAAAACGTGCTACTGAGTTTCGGGCGCCGAGTCAGGATTTTGGCTAAGCCCCTCAGTAACAAACAGCACTACACGATCCGTTGGACTATCCACCGGACGCCTCGGCAGACCTTCTGGAGCAAAAACTCCAGATGGATCTTTTGTTACTTGGTTCGGTCGATTATCCACCGGAAGTCGAGTCGCAACCGGCTCTCAGAGCCACCGTCCACACCGCAACTTTGGAAGGCCATATCTCCCTCGATACTTGTCTGATTCCGGTGAAACAACTTCCACATGATTCACCGTCAAATTTTAGGGACAATCATTCATTTTAGCATCCGAGCAATAATTGAGCCGCTAGATCCACTGGCGAGGAATTTCCTCTCTCTGACGGCTTGTCAGCGCCTCCGAGCGCTACACTTGAGCATGCGGAGGGGCAACTATTCAACATAAACCACTATCATTTTTCTTACAAAAGGATTGGCGCACTGTATCGCAGGCTCCTTGGCTGAATCTACATTTCATACCTTTCTGGTGGACTAAGGCGATAAATGGGTCTGATGAAAGGACTCACCCTCGGTTGTAGCGGAATTGTGTGGCCTATGTGTCGTTTTGGTGAAAGCCCATCCAGTTGGTCTTAGAATACATTAAAGAAGTTTGCCAATAGAGATTTGATCTTTTGTGGCATGTCTTCCTTCAAGTCGTCTTCCACAATTCGCAGATTGCCAAAAAGCATCGACAACCTTGTCGAGAACGTCTCTTGACTTGTATCGTAGATAAGCAAGTATGGACCTTTAGTCGGGTTGATGACAAGTTCATACTTGGAATCAACATAAAGCGACACTGTCCATTTCGAAGGATCAAGCGCTTTGATTCAAAACACATCAAAACCTTGTTTTTGCATGTCCAGGGATCGCCTCGCACCACATTAAGCGGGTCAAGAATGTTGAGTACCTTCAACGTGAAATTCCGTGTGTACCCTTGAATGACAAATTTTCCTTTACAGGTATCTATCAAGGATATGTTGTCACCGACAACTGCACCATCCAATGGCTCGTGCTTTTGGCCCACCTGTCGGGTAATACCAAGGCTCACAAATGAGTTATCCCCTCAATTTTGAGCCTGTACATTCACGGGAGTACTAGCTAGGTGTCATTTGAGCTGCATTGTCATGTTGCCTCGACTTTTTGAGTGAATGGGTTCGATGAAGGCAAGCCAAGTTTGTGATAAACATGGAATCTGTAAGATAGACGCCGCAAATCCCATGATTCACCCATTGAAGTCACCATCTTGTGGACACGTGTGTATTCGGCTAGCACCTTCTAGTGTTTGAATTTCAGTGGGTCAAAACCAACAACCAAAGGTACCAGGAACATGATTGAACTCATCAGCGTTTTTTACGCTAGCAAAAAAATGCTAGTGTTCTTTTCGCTGGTGTATTTTATGCCATCTTATTTTTTTTCTTTTCTTGTGTCAGTGGGAGTCACGCGGACTCCTCCATGAAAAAGGGGGAGGACCTCGTCGCCCCCTTACGTGGCTGCATAGCTGCGCAGAATTTGCGTAGCTGCGCAAAAACTGCGTGGCTGCGTAGCAGTTCTACGCAACACTACTACAGAGCACTGCTACGCAGCACAGCAGCCGTGGCTGCTGCTACGCAGCAATGCTGCCGCTGCGGCTGCTGTTGCTGCTGCAATGCTGCTGTTGCTGCTACAATGATGCTGTTGCTACTGCAATGCTGCTGCTGCTGTCGCCACGATGCTGTTGCCCGTGGCTGCTGCTGCTCCGTGCCGCTGGTGTTGCTAGCTACTGCTGCCGCTGCTCGCTGCTGCTTCCGCTGCCTGCTACTGCTACTCTCAACCGCCGCTTCGCGTTGCGAGCCGCTTCCCTTTTTTTTTTCTCTTGTGTACAGGCTGGCAGCCAGATACAGCTGTAGCTTCCACCCGGTGCTGCTGCTGCTGCTACTCGGTTTGGCTGTTGGAGCTTGTAATATGCCGTAGCTCACCCGATGAGGTGGTGGGAACTACGTGATGTTTTCGTTACTTAAAAATGACTGCAACAAGTCCCAGGATACGGCGGCTGCGGTGACTCTCACTGTTGTTGCCGGTGCTGCGTCTCCACGACACAGCTCAGCGAGAGAGGTCTCGCTGCTCTAATATCATGAGAAGATGCGTGGAAGCTTCCTAGCGATGTTGCCGTTGACTAGGCGTTAGTGCCTGGTCAGACGGTGACGACAGTGACAAGTCGTGTAGACAATGGCAAGGGTCTGGCTAGGCGACACAGGGAAAAGTGTCAGAATGCTTCAATAGCATTTGCAGAGAGAAATGATAAATGACAGGTCAATGGCATAAGTACCTGCCGCAGCGCACGGCGGGTGTCGCACACGACAATTGCAAGATCTGTCCTAAAACCGGCCCGAAAGCATTGTTTTTGCTGTAAGTCAATGCTTTCAGGCCGTTTCCTTCAAGCGGTGCGTCATATAATTCTTGCATAGTGGTTGGTGTCGCCAACACTAAGCATGTTTGATCATGCATCACATACTGAGATGCAAGGTTAAGTGGGGAATGTCGGTCATTAACTGTAGAATGAGGTTCAACAAGAGGGAGAGAAAACAATGATGAATTTTGAACTGGCCAAATACTCAAAATATTTAACACCTTCATCTGAAAAGATAAACTCACTCACGTTCTACAATGCCTTGTCGAGATCGTCACATCGTCTCATGAGCGGCCAACCGTTGAAGCTGAGGATCACGGTCGAGGTCCGTGATACTCTGTGCGATAACTTATGCTATGATGTCGTCAGAACATCGGCGATAGCCTCAAGGGCCTTGTGCTATTTTTACATCTTTACCCATTGCAGTAGGGTATAGTTCAACTACATGCCTTTGAGGAGTCCCACCTTCTTGAGGAGGCTGTCCTTAGCGACGATACTCAAGTGGATTCAGGTATATTCCATTGTAGCCACATCATAGGAAGGGGGATCTGCCCCACTCCTTCAGATGGTATCGCACGTCCACCATCAGTGGTGATCTTGAGTCGGTCCTTTGCCTTGGAAGCCAATTTAGCAAGCATCCCATGGTCGTCACGAATTGCCTTTGCAGTGATGTCATCCAGCTCGTGCCCATGGGAAGTTCCTGCGTGGCTGATTTCGATGTTTTTGCTATTATTGGCAGAATCGCTACTGCTGGCAACTTTAGGCGATCTGGCGAGCATCTTGCTCCTCTCAAGTGATCGGCTTGAATTTTCTGCAGGATGATGGCAATGATCGCAGTCCTCGTCGCCTTTTCCATCATCGATGTCGTGCTCTTCATCGGGGTCCACGCTTGGGTGGTCATCCTCAAGCACGTCCTTCCGTCGCGTCGGGGTCACCCACATGCAAGTTGACGTGCTCTTTGAGCATTTTTTCTGGCTTTCACATGCTTCTCGGTGCTGCAGAGTTTGGCAAGGGTTACCTTCAGTGGTACAGTTTCCTTTAATTTGACAACCATGCTTTTGTCTTGGGGGGTCCAAAACTTGCCATTCTGTCGCCTGTCAAAGTAGCACATGAAGACCATTGTGAGGGTCACCCCATGACCTCGAGGTGGTGATACCTCCACAAGTCACATTGCTCTCACGATTGGTCAAGCAGTTGTAAAAATTTATTTCAATCTTTCTTGGCCGGCACGGTTGGCACAATCATGTGGTAATAGAACAAAATTGTTCTATGCCGCCACAATTGGCATAATCGCGTGGGTTCTAGGCAAAAGCCTAAGTTGTGA
>SZWC01014544.1:28494-38913 GCA_023375785.1 Penium margaritaceum
GGGGGGGGGGGCGAACTCTGGTAGCGAGGGGGGCAAAGAAAGAGTGTAGAACGTATGGCAAAAACATTCTCGATAGCACCGATTATGTCGAAATTAGGTTCGAATAACACAGGATTGCTCCCGGCATCTACAAATAAATGTGCATAAACTTGGAAGACAGAAATACGTTTACTAAGGAAAACATACTTTATGTCCTATGGTTTTTCTTCGAGTTTAATTTTTTACATCCAGGTTTCATGGCAAACGTAGAACCTACATAGTTCTCCAAGTGAACATAACATGACTACGTCCCAACATAATTACCGAGAAACAACCAAAATGCATATGTCTTATACACTGATTGTGTGGTGTATAAAAAGGGGACGATTAACTATACCTCCCCTACGGAGTCGGTTAAGAACTTTGCCTGCTCTCGGAAGACGGCAGCGGTTCTTTGTAGTGATTTCGTTCAACCCTCAGTAATCCACGCACATCTACATTTCCTCATTTTTATTTTATGAAAGGTGCTGATGTTGCATGCAGTGATGTGGAAGGTCAAGTAAACCCCTGACCGAGCATCTCATTTAGCTACTTTTTGAGTTCGGGAAACTCGTGGTCGCTCATCTATTAGATTCCTTTCACCGTTGGTGTGCTACCCGACTTCATGTCTATTCGGTGGCTGACATTTTGTTGTGGAGGCAGCTCTCGGGGTAGGTTGTAAGAAAAAAACTCCTTTCAACTCCTCCACAAGTGATGTAAACTCGTCCAAAATTACTACAAACTTTTCAGGTGTCGAGGCCAATGTGGTTGCCTCAGTAGCTACATTTTTTTCCACTTCCCCGGTCTCCATGTGGACTAGCCACAGTTGAGCTCTGCATCACAGATATATCTTGGCCACGTCCAAAGATACAGGTTGTCATTTTGTGATGGCTGAAACTTCCTCCGGTGCTTGTAGCTATGCCAGTTCCCGTAGCCACTGATGCATTGTGGCTCGACTAGAGATAAACATAATCTTCTTCCATCAATGGTGTCTTAGATCAATCCACTGATCAAGTTCACTTGAGGATTGTGTTGGTACAGGAAATCTTGTCCAAGGATGATTTTATGGTGGCTCATTAGGCAAATCTTCTGGAGCGCTATGTCATGCAGATCTCTCATTCATAGTCAAAGAGGTTTGCAAAGTCGATGAATCTGCATTCATCTATTGATGGTGTTTCCTGAAAACATCCCAAGTTCAGTCTACAAACCTAGCTTCTGAACCATGTGAAAACCGACAAAACTAAGAGAAGCTCCTCCGTCCAGTAGCGCTGGTACCGTTCTACTACTTTTGCAACCCCTTGCTTGTAGTTGTAGAAGTATTGCTGGTTGGTTGTCCTCGTACCCCTCATTGAACTTTGCAATCTCGGGAACCCTCGTGTGCGATGATGTAAGCCGCTTACATGAGTGATCAGACGGCATAATTTTTTTTCCCGTCCGGAGAGGAGCCTCACCATCTACTCCTGTCCTTTGCCATTTATTGACTCCCCATTTTTCTCTTTGACTTGCCTCCCTTTTGTTTTTTTTTTATTTTGTTTTCGATAAATGTACAAGATGACCCTTGATTCCAAAAGAGCCATTGATGATGTTGATCGACGGTGTCGATGACCAGTAAATATGGGAATTCTTCCTATTGTAACTTTCCTCTGCCATGATAGGAATGGTAGTTTTGGGTTCACCAGGAATTAAATTCCTGCATCCGAGCATTGTAGTCGATGCTTTTGATACGATCGGTTGCTGCGATCATTTCCACAAAGTCACCTTTGATGCCATGCGATTGCTCGTCGAATGTCTCACTTGAGGCCGTTGTACTTAAAACAGAGTTCGTTGGGGACAAGGTCGCTGCCGGTGATGACTTTGCAAAAATGCCACGTATACTCTACCACGCTAGACTGTTGACGTAGGCGTTGAAGCGTGTATCATGCATGAGACTTCTCATTGAGTTTCCAAAGTGGGTGAGTGTCGCGTGAACAAAGTTTCTCCACGTTTCTTGTGGCGTGAGGGAGTCATCTCATGTCAAATTCATATGCTCGAGAGATAGTACGCTTGCGGTTGACGATGTGAGAGCGGTCACGTGAGCCATTGGTCTAGCTCCGCCGGTATCTTGTTCTGATCGGATGGTTTTTAGATCAGACCACAAACTTAAAGCCTTACTACGCAACAGCAAGGCCACGAGCTCAATTCTCTTTTTGTTGTTGTTGTCCCCAGCAGTGGTGAAGTAGACCTCTAAACTCATTAGCCACATCCTGACTGTTGGTCCCTTTAATTTTACACGATTGAGTGATTCAGGAGGTATTGGTCAAACATGGGGTTCACTTGAGAGTTAGATGTTTCTCTTGGTAAGCAGTAATTCTTCTGCACGGGAATTTTGAAGCTCCTCCATTTTCACGTTGAGTTGTTGGAGAAAATGGGTCTTGAGGCTCTCGAGCCCTGACAACTTGTGTAACAATTCGTCCTTAATTCAAGCCCGTTGACCAGTGCCTCACATTGTGGTAGGTGTTGTCCCAACGGGCAACAACGAAAGCAAGGGAGTTGCCAAGCCGGAGGGTTCCATCACCAGGTTGACTTTCGGGTTCGTCGATGCTGCGCCATTTGTCGCAAATTTTGCCGTTTTCACCTGGTTTTTCTGGAGAGCATTGTTATTCATGCGCTCATCCTCTATCACCAAAGTCTTTGTCAACTACTGCTGCTCGTTGCCGGTTGCGCTTTCTCCATTCACCGTTGTCATTTCAAAGTCTGAGATCTTCTGAGTGGTGGAGATGTGATGAAGACTCATGCAAGGTTGTCACTTGGTAGTAAATACGTCAGATGTACCTTCAGCGTCGCTGTGCTCTCATACCAAGTGTTACATCAAGCAGAACCTGGGTGGTTCACAGGGATGAGGTATGGAGCAGGTAGACAATTCAAGGAACTGGGACAAATGGATGATTTGTGTTTAGCAATAAGTTTACTTTGATAGCATGTGTCGAGTACATCGGGCATATACATACAATGACAAGAATCCTAATGAGGCATATGTTAGGTCTTCGGCGCTTGAGCCGAGTGACACATGTGCGGTCGCGTCATTAGTGGTTTTTCTGAGAAGTTTTGCTGAGAAGCCGGAGGACTTTGAGATTATCAAAGCATGGTTTAATAAAAGTCTATCACCCTTGAGAAGTCAACTGAAACACATCAAAACATCGATACGGTCCGCGGCATTTCTGTCGACCATTCTGGAAAGTGGTGGAAGTTATCAGAATCTTCTGGAATGGAATACCGGAGGTCTCGGCAGGTGGCCAAAATGCCTCGGCTGTTTGAGGTAAAAACCATGAGGTCGATGCGTGGTGGGCCATGAATGTAAGAAAAGATATGCCCAATCATAGAGTTTAGAGACTCATGTACGTCAGGGATGTAACCATTACCTTGCATGGGATACAAGAAACTAGTGTGTAGTCCAGATTCTTGTCAAGATACTCTTGGAATTCACATGTCAAGATGCTTCTAGCCTTCACATGTAGCAACATATCTCACTAGGTCGGATTTGCAATTGCATGAGTTCGACTGAGACATCTGTGCTTGGGACGACTTGGCCGACAAAAAAAACAAAAAGCAGAGTACTTGGAAGACTGAGAAGATACATCAGAGCAAAGGTGCACACGAGGAACATGCTGAGATGATGACAATTATATAGACCCTCTCTTAGTCTGAGAAAGTGGGGCAAGAGAAGAAACCATTGTAAAAGACCAAGATGGCACTCAAGCACAGACTTGAAGAAGAGCACGCTGTGAGACTCGACGTAGCATAACGTCGAGCAGGGTCCCCAAAGTGCCAGGCCTTGGAGAAGGAAGACACTCCAAGGTAGATACAGGGACGACGTGAAGGAGAAAGCTTACCCTCACAGTGGGTTTCAGGAACCCAAACATCACCAAAGATGACCTAGGCACAAGCCAGGTGGAGGTCAGCCGGATGACCAGTCCGATGCTTGAAAGGCGTGACGTGACAAGGAAGAGGGCTGTGAGGGACTTGGTCTCAGACCCAAGTCATGTAAGACATGACCTCAAAGGCAAAGAGGGGAGGCTTGTTGGACTGAGGATGTGTTTACACCCTTGAGGAATTTTTACTATGGCTGGTTCAACTAGTTTTGCAAAGACTAAAGCACTAGAGGCAACTGGTTCCAAGGATGGCAAAAGACTGGGCAAATATTGTGGCATGGGTTTGGCGTAACAACTCTAGAAAAGAACTCTTTGTGATCAAGAAATCAAACCACTGGCATTTTATAGCCACACGACCAAGCTTTCCATTGTACCAAATCATGCTAGAATTGAAGCCTCCTAACAGATCCTAAGGCTTCTGAATGTCTATTCGCATGCTTTTCTCTTTCCCTACCTAGCAAGAAATCTCTTGCCATATCTAGAAACTTTTTCCCCTTTCTAGAACCCCAAGCTCGCTTCTAGTACCTAGAGAGGTATTCAGAACCATCTGCTGCATCTCGTTGTCTTCTATTAAAAGCAACTCCTCCTAGAAGGCTCTCAACCTTCATGGACCTTCATCTAACCTTCTAGGAGCAAGTAGAGAGATTATAAAAGATGAGCCAACTTCCTGGAACCTGTTCTTAACCTCCGTCAGTCAAGGCAGCCATCTCAGGAATGGAACCCAGGCCCTTGCCTCTAGAGGCTGATTCCTTTAACTACACTAAAATGACCTACTCTTTTGTGTTTTACTTTTCGGTCACAATCGCCAAGGTGAGAAGCACATCTCGGACGTTCTGCCCCTTATACATCACCCATTCCAGCAGTTCATGTGTGACTTGCAAGTCAAAGGCCTTGAGAAATGCCAAGATCCATGCATGTAGCATCATGTCTATCCTTGGTTCGTGTCTTTTATATGGCATCTACAAGCATGAGCTTTGTGCCGCAGTGGAAAAGCACAACCTCGCCCTTTGCAACCAGGTCTTGTGCAAAGTGATGCCCGATCTCCATGTACTTAGTTCTCCAGTGTAACACGGGGTTCTTGGTCAAGTGGAAGGCGCTCATGTTATCAATGCTGAGTACTTTTGGTTTCTTTTGTGGCACCTTAATCTCCTTTAACAGTCATCGCAGCCATTGTGCCTCCTTTGTAACCAAATGAAGTTAAACTTTAATTTTGATGCTCATATATTAATTTCGTAAAAGATAGTTTATTCATTCTATCTTTCTTTGTGGGATCTTCCAAAACCTCGGTTCCTTTCGACTTCAAGGTGAGGTCAAAACAAGACAAAATCAGTCAAAATTCATGTTCATTTTGACCGAACATGCCTGCGGGACGCATTCGTAAGTCTGGGCTCAATGCCAGTCTTTGTGGTGAATTTTGTCCCATGAACGGACATGTTTAATGTTGAGTGTTTGAATGCTGGCTACATAGTGTTGTGAAATTCAAACTGTGAATCATCTTGGCCGACGAGGTACAGCTCACGTGGTGAATGTGGGACTGTGAAGGGCCCTTGGTGCTCATTCAATACTGGCCAAGCATCAAACATCAGCCAAGCTCTTCATTTCATGCCTGAATACCTGGCAGAATACAAGGCAAAGACCCTCTTTAAAAGAAAAAAAAACTTGATTGATGAGAAGGAAAATGCAAATGCCTCTCATGACTGGCACAACATCGGGGTATGAAAGCACGCAAACGCCACCACCAATGTCACAATGAGATGGAGAGGAAAAGCAGGGAAACAAGCATCAAGGACTGAGGAGACTCTCCTCGCCGTCCAACGTCACAGTATAGCAAAGGTCAGATAGCATAAGAGGGCCAAGGGGCAACGGCCCCGGCAAATCAACAGGTGCGACACTGCCCAACGTTGTGTCCAGACCACCATGCCACAAACCGAAGTCGCGGAGCACATGACACTGGTGCCAAATCCCAGCAACAGAGAGCCACTGCGTGAACAAGGACACCGCCCGCGCTGACCAACCCGGTTGGTCAACCTCACTGCGCCTGCCCTGACCCATCTCTATGCACAGTGCCGCCAGCCGGCAAACGAAGCCCACCGTGTGCAGCCGGTATCCCATTTGCATTGCAAGGGCGGCCCTGTAATGCTTCTCCTTTGCAGCCTCTGCCACCGGGAGAGCCTTCCCCTCCTCCCTCACCTTTTTCCGATTGGGCATCCACCGTGGTGACGTCCACACCCACACCATGCCCTAGGCCGAGTCATACACAAGGAGATTCGGGTGGAGACCCCCGCTCCCCACCTCCCCCCCCCCCCTCCCTCCCCCCCCCGCAACAACCCCTCCGGCTCCACCATCGCTCGGAGAGAATGATCTCGGCAGATCTCCACCAACTTGTCTCGGGTAGCATGGTGGACGCGGATAATTGGCCCAGACCCCACATGACGCGTGACGTCCACCGGCACGAGCCCATGACCGCCATGGATGGAGAGCTATTGTTGAAGATTTGCCCCTCTGCATGCCCAAGTGCGGTGCCGGGAGGCGCCGACGAGCCGCCAGAGAGAGGAAATTCCTCGTCGACGGATCTGGCGACTCAAGGATTGCTCAAATCCTAAAATGCAGGATTGATCCTGAAAGTTGACGAGTTGCGGAATCCGGTGGAAGTTGTTTCACCGGAATCGGACTAGTAACGAGGGAGATATGGGCTTCCAAAGTTGGGGTGTGCGCGGCGGTTCTGGGAGCCGGCCGCGGTTCGACTTCCGGTGAATAATCGACCGGAACGAGTAACAAAATGCCATCTGGGGATTTTGATCCGGAAGGTCTTCCGAGGCGTCCGGTGGATGATCCGCCGGATTTCAGGATTGCAGTTTGTTACTGAGGGACTTAGCCAAAATCTTGGCTCGGAGTCCGAAACTCAGAAGTACAGTTTGTTAGTCGGGGACTTAGTCAAAATTCCGACTGAAGGTCCGCGAGCAGGTTTCGACCCACATCAATCCCCATCACCAAACTCGATGATTAACTCATCGAAACAGACCCCAAAGGCGCGAGGGGTGCCGCCACTACACGTAGGGACATATGCGCCTCCGGAATAGCGTTTTGATGGGTCCTTGATGTGTGATGGCGCCTCGGCGGGCGACGTGGTGCGCGCCGCCGACTGAGCGGCTGATTTGGGGTGCTGTGCTTCGGATGACGTAGCGGGAGCTACGGTGATCCGAATCGCGCACGGTTTGGTGCGTTGGAGAGCTCATGACTAGCCCTACAAATGTTTTTATTATGTCCATGTTCAAAAACTAATGCAAAATCGTGTTCTTCCCTTCGCAAAAGTGACTGTCTCGCATTTGTCTTCAACTGCCTGAAACATAGCGTGAGGCGACCAGAAAGCTTACACTTAGACTCAGAACCTGCACAAAACATAGCCGTGAACGTAGAAGGCCAGTTGGGCCATGTTGGAACCGCACCCCGGTTTCTGACAGCTATCCCAGTGGCAGACCCAGCCAAAGCTGCACGTGGAGGCAAAAGTTGACCGGGGCCAAGTAGAGGCGATCGCCAGGACCTGCGGGGCTGGCTTGAAGCGAGAGAGCCATCCCACAGGACCCCACCGTCCAACACCTTCACACCATAGTCGTTGTAGTGGATATTCGGTCGGGGTGGTTGCCGCAAGGGTGCGAGGGGGTCTGGTGTTTGCATTGTAGCTGTTGCAATGGCTATAAAACACCCACCGGCTTCGTTGGTTGCTGTAATTTCAACAGGCTACTGGCTTAGTTGATCCGCCGCGTCGATGCATCCTAGCTGATATTTGCATGTGAAAGAGAAACACCGCATCTTGAAAGCGTGTTTCACCGCAAGGAACTCTTGATCCCCATTCGTGCACCACATCTTTATGGGTACAAGCTTCTGGCTCTCATACGCAAGTGGGGGACCATTCCGTATGAGGATTGCTCTTAGTCCTAACATTGACGCATCACACCGCACATCCCACGGTTGCAATGAATCCGTAAGAGCTAAAACGAGTGCTTTGGATTGAAGTTTCTTGACTTAAAGAAAGACCTTCTTACTGTCACATGTCCATTTGANTGCTTTGTACGCATGTTTGGCCGTGCATCAGACTAGTCCTTCGTGTTCACCGATTGTACTTTGCTCATGTTGTCCCACAATACCCTCCAGCTTTTCTGAGGTTGGCCGGTTGCCATCGTTTAAGTATTGTTCTTAAGCTACTCACTGGTGAGACTATCACGCAAGTACTCCAGCTGCAAACACTCTAGGTACTTGATGGTCTGGGTCCCATCACCCTCGGTGAAGCTCTTAGCTTCCTCCATGAGTGTGGTGAAATTGCTCAGGAAGGTCTCGAGTGAGCTACCTAGTGGTATGAAGTCCTTGATCTTGTGGAAGGCACATTGTGCCTCCTCACGCTTGGTGAACCTATTGCGGAGATGACACAAAAGGCCTCCCACGGTATGAGCTACCACTCAAGGTGTGGCTGTTGCATGCCCCACTCCTTAACCACGTACTTGAAGAGCTTGTCCTCAAGTCTCGTTGTGGCANGGACCATTCCGTATGAGGATTGCTCTTAGTCCTAACATTGACGCATCACACCGCACATCCCACGGTTGCAATGAATCCGTAAGAGCTAAAACGAGTGCTTTGGATTGAAGTTTCTTGACTTAAAGAAAGACCTTCTTACTGTCACATGTCCATTTGAAATACATTTCTTTTCACGTGAGCCTGGTAAGCGCTGCTAGGAGTTTGCAAGACCGTTGGAAGTAGTTTGCAAGACCGAGGAAAGACCGAATCTGCCCAAAGTTTTCTGGGCGCGGCCAACCCACCATGGCTTGGACCTTTTGTGGATCAACACGGACACCGTCCTTGCCGATGATGCATCCAAGGAATTGGAGCTCACCCTGTGTAAAATTGTACTTGCTCACTTTCCCATAGAACATATGTTTTGGAAGGAAAGCAAGGATTTCACGCAGATGTCTTATGTATTTTTCTATCGATTTGGAGAAAACCAGGATGTCATCCAGGTAGACCAAGATAAAATGACTGAGTTGTATGATGGACTTTTGGCTCATTTCTCCCTGGAAGGTTGCTAGGGTATTTCTTAGCCCGAAGCATTAAACTCTGAATTGATAGTGGTCCATATACGCCGGAAGCATTATTTTGGGTACATCATCTTCTATGATGGGGATCTGATGGTACCAAATCCAGGGACATTCTTTTTTTGCCCCGTGGAGTTGGTCGAATAGGTTTTCAGTCCGCATTAGGGGGAATCCATTTTTCACTGTCAGCTTGTTCAATGCTTGGAAGTCCACGCACATGCGTAAACCACCATATTTTTTTTCATGGAAAGGATCGGCGCACTATACGGCAAACTACTTGGCTCAATCCACCATTTTACAAGGTACTCTTTGATCTGGCATTCGAGCTCTTGTCTTTCTACTAGAAGAAGGTTACACATGGGTCTGAACGAAGGAGTCGCCTCTAGTTGCAACGGAATTGTGTGGCCCATGTGTTGTTTTGGTCGAAGCCCAGCTAGTAGGTCTAAGAATACATCTAAGAACTTTGCCATTGGAGGTTTTATCTTTTGTGACGTGTCTTCCTTCACGTCATGTCCACTTTCTGTAGCTGAGCCAAGAAGTATCGACAAACTTGTCGAATATGTTTCTTGACGTGTATGGCAGACAAGGTGGCATGGACGTTTAGTCGGGTTGGTGATAATTCCCTACTTGGAATCAATGTAAAGGGACACTGTCCCTTTCTAATGATCAAGTGTGTTGATTAAAAACACATCAAAGCATTGTTTTTGTAGAGCTAGGAATTGCTCAGCACCACGTTGAACGGGTCAAGAAGATTGAGTACCTTTAGTGTGACATTTCATGTGTACCCTTGAATGTGAATCTTTCATTAAAGGTATCGATCACGGGTACCATACGGTTGTTACCAACGATAACTGCGCCATCCAATGGGTTGTGCTGTAGGTTCAACGGCTGGGTAAGGCTAATGCTAACAAAGGAGTCATCCCCTCAAATGTCATCCAGAATATTCACAAGAGCACCAGCTAGGTATTCTTTGAGCTGCATCATCATGTTACCTCCACTCTTCTAAGTGAACATGCTAGATGACGGTAAGCCGAGTTTGTGATGAACACAGATATGTATGGTAGGCACCATAAATGGCATGATTCACTTGCTAGAGTCCATATCTTGTGGACACATGCTAATTCGACCAGCACCTTTTAGTATTTGAATTTCACTTGGTCGAAACCGTGGACCAAAGGTACCACAAATGTGACTGAACTCACTGCTTTGAGGCCGTTTGCTTCAATCACTGTGTCATACAACTCTTACATAGTGGTTGGTATTGCCAACACTAAGCCTGTTTGATCATGCATCACATCCCGAGATGCAAGGTTTAGTGGGCAATGTCGGTTAGAAAACGTAGAATGAGGTTCAACAAGGAGAGAAAACAACGGAGAAATATGAACTTGTTCGAACCTCAAATGGTTAAA
>SZWC01014545.1:15264-26535 GCA_023375785.1 Penium margaritaceum
GAAAGAATTTCACTTCATGTGGTCAACGTTGAAAACGCATAACACGAGTCACAAATGGTCAAAGGGGAAAACTATGGGTTGGGAACACTAGTTATCAACTAGGAAGTACAAATACCTTCAACAAGCAGTGGCACAGTATGGCTAGCGTGCACAGTGACCAACCAAAGGATGCATACGTCACTGACTACGACCGAATAAGTCCACTATGTGTGGTCAACATTGACAACTCATAACACAAGTCACAAATGGCCAGAGGGAGAGACAATGGTTTGGAAAGCCTATGTATTGACTAGAAAGGACAAGTAACTTCAATACGTAGTGGCACGGTGTGGCTAATATGCACACCAAACAACCAAACTAGGCATATGTCACTGATCATGACCAGATAATTTCAATATGGATGGTCAACGTTGACCAACCATAACACGAGTCACAAACAGACAGGACAGGTAACAATGCTATGGGAATATCGGTTCTCAACTACCAAGTAAAAAGACCTTTTAGTCAGGAGTAGCACGGTGTGGCTACCATGCACAATGACCAACCAAAGTAGGCATATGTACTGCCTTTGACCAAAGAAATCCGCTGTGTGTGGTCCACGTCGATACCTCGTCATACGAGTCACAAATAACCAGAAGGAGAAACAATGGTTTAGGAACACCAAGTATCACATAGCAAGCACAAGGGGCTTCAATACGTTGTGGCACAGTGTGGAGACCATGCACGATGAGCAACCACGGTAGGCATATGTCACTGACCATGACCAAATAATGTCACTAAGTGTGGTAAACTTTGACAACTTACAAAATGAGTCACAAATGTTCACGGTGGAAGGTAATGGTTTGTGAATACTTGTTATCTACTAGCAAGTACAAATACCTTCAATCTGTAGTGGCACAATGTGGCTTCAATGCACAGTGACCAACCAAAGTATGCATATGTCACTGACCATGATGAAAGAATTTCACTTCATGTGGTCAACGTTGAAAACGCATAACACGAGTCACAAATGGTCAGAGGGGAAAACAATGGATTGGGAAGCCTATGTATTGGCTAGAAAGGACAAAGAACTTCAATACGTAGTGGCACGGTGTGGCCAATATGCACACCAAACAATCAAACTAGGAATATGTCACTGATCATGACCAAAGAATTTCAATATGGGTGGTCAACGTTGACCAACCATAACACGAGTCACAAACGGTCAGGAGAGGAAACAATTATATGGGAATATCGGTTTTCAACTACCAAGTACAACGACCTTCAGTCAGTAGTAGCACGGTGTGGCTACCATGCACAATGACCGACCAAAGTAGGCATATGTACTGCCTTTGACCAAAGAAATCCGCTGTGTGGTGTCAACGTTGACAACTCATAATACGAGTCACAAATGGTCAGAGGGGGAAACAATGGTTTGGGACCACCAAGTATCACATAGCAAGCACAAGGGGCTTCGATACGTTGTGGCACGGTGTGGAGACCATGCACGATGACCAACCAAAGTAGGCATGTGTCACTGACCATGACCAAATAATGTCACTAAGTGTGGTAAACTTTGACAACTCACAACACGAGTCACAAATGGTCAGGGTGGAAGGTAATGGTTTGTGAATACTAGTTATCTACTAGCAAGTACAAATACCTTCAATCTGCAGTGGCACAATGTGGCTTCGATCCACAGTGACCAACCAAAGTATGCATATGTCACTGACCATGATGAAAGAATTTCACTTCATGTGGTCAACGTTGAAAACGCATAACACGAGTCACAAATGGACAGAGGGGGAAACCATGGGTTGGGAACACTAGTTATCAACGAGGAAGTACAAAGACCTTCAACAAGCAGTGGCACGGTATGGCTAGCGTGCACAGTGACCAACCAAAGGATGCATACGTCACTGACTACGACCGAATAAGTCCACTATGTGTGGTCAACATTGACAACTCATAACACGAGTCACAAATGGTCAGAGGGGGAAACAATGGTTTGGGAACACCAAGTATCACATGGCAAGCACAAGGGGCTTCAATACGTTGTGGGACAGTGTGGAGACCATGCACGATGACCAACCAAAGTAGGCATATGTCGCTGACCATGACCAAATAATGTCACTAAGTGTGGTAAACATTGAGAACTCACAACACGAGTCACAAATGGTCAGGGTGGAAGGTAATGGTTTGTGAATACTAGTTATGTACTAGCAAGTACAAATACCTTCAATCTCTAGTGGCACAATGTGGCTTCAATGCACAGCGACCAACCAAAGTATGCATATGTCACTAACCATGACAAACAAATTTCACTTCGTGTGGTCAATGTTGAAAACGCATAACACCAGTCACAAATGGTCCGAGGGGAAAACAATGGATTGGGAAGCCTATGTATTGGCTAGAAAGGACAAAGAACTTCAATACGTAGTGGCACGGTGTGGCTAATATGCACACCAAACAATCAAACTAGGAATATGTAACTGATCATGACCAGAGAATTTCAATATGGGTGGTCAACGTTGACCAACCATAACACGAGTCACAAACGGTCAGGAGGGGAAACAATGCTATGAGAATATCGGTTCTCAAATACCAAGTACAACGACCATCAGTCAATAGTAGCACGGTGTGGCAACCATGCACAATGACCGACCAAAGTAGGCATATGTACTGCCTTTGACCAAAGAAATCCGCTGTGTGTGGTCCACGTTGATAACTCATTATACGAGTCAGAAATGGTCAGAGGGGGAAGCAATGGTTTGGGAACACCACGTATCACATAGCAAGCACAAGGGGCTTAAGTACGTTGTGGCACGGTGTGGAGACCATGCACGATGACCAACCAAAGTAGGCATATGTCACTGACCATGACCAAATAATGTCACTAAGTGTGGTAAACTTTGACAACTCACAACACGAGTAACAAATGGTCAGGGTGGAAGGTAATGGGTTGTGAATACTAGTTATCTACTAGCAAGTACAAACACCTTGAATCTGTAGTGGCACAATGTGGCTTCAATGCACAGTGACCAACCAAAGTATGCATATGTCACTGACCTTGACGAAAGAACTTCACTTCATGTGGTCAACGTTGAAAACGCATAACACGAGTCACAAATGGTCAGAGGGGAAAACTATGGGTTGGGAACACTAGTTATCAACTAGGAAGTACAAAGACCTTCAACAAGCAGTGGCACGGTATGGCTAGCGTGCACAGTGACCAACCAAATGATGCATACGTCACTGACTACGTCCGAATGAGTCCACTATGTGTGGTCAACATTGACAACTCATAACACGAGTCACAAATGGTCAGAGGGAGAGACAATGGTTTGGGAAGCCTATGTATTGACTAGAAAGGACAAAGAACTTCAATACGTAGTGGCACGGTGCGGCTAAGATGCACACCAAACAACCAAACTAGGCATATGTCACTGATCATGACCAGAGAATTTCAATATGGGTGGTCAACGTTGACCAACCATAACACGAGTCACAAACAGTCAGGACAGGTAACAATGCTATGGGAATATTGGTTCTCAACTACCAAGTACAACGACCTTCAGTCAGTAGTAGCACGGTGTGGCTACCATGCACAATGACCGACCAAAGTAGGCACATGTACTGCCTTTGACCAAATAAATCGGCTCTGTGTGGTCCACGTTGATAACTCATCATACGAGTCACAAATGGTCAGAGGGGGAAACAATGGTTTGGGAACACCAAGTATCACATAGGAAGCACAAGGGGCTTCAATACGTTGTGGCACAGTGTTGGGACCATGCACGATGACCAACCAAAGTAGGCATATGTCACTGACCATGACCAGATAATGTTACTAAGTGTGGTAAACTTTGACAACTCACAACACGAGTCACAAATGGTCAGGGTGGAAGGTAATGGTTTGTGAATACTGGTTATCTACTAGCAAGGACAAATACCTTCAATCTGTAGTGGCACAATGTGGCTTCAATGCACAGTGACCAACCAAAGTATGCATATGTCACTGACCATGACGAAAGAATTTCACTTCATGTGGTCAACGTTGAAAACGCATAACACGAGTCACAAATGGTCAGAGGGGAAAACAATGGGTTGGTAACACTAGTTATCAACTAGGAAGTACAAAGACCTTCGAAAAGCAGTGGCACGGTATGGCTAGCGTGCACAGTGACCAACCAAAGGATGCATACGTCACTGAGTACGACCGAATAAGTCCACTATGTGTGGTCAACATCGACAACTCATAACAAGAGTCACAAATGGTCAGATGGAGAGAAAATGGTTTGGGAAGCCAATGTATTGACTAGAAAGGACAAATAACTTCAATACGTAGTGGCACGGTGTGGCTAATATGCACACCAAACAACCAAACTAGGCATAAGTCACTGATCATGACCAGAGAATTTCAATATGGGTGGTCAACGTTGACCAACCATAACACGAGTCACAAACAGTCAGGACAGGTAACAATGCTATGGGAATATCGGTTTTCAACTACCAAGTAAAAAGACCTTTTAGTCAGGACTAGCACGGTGTGGCTACCATGCACAATGACCGACCAAAGTAGGCATATGTACTGCCTTTGACCAAAGAAATCCGCTGTGTGTGGTCCACGTCGTTACCTCGTCATACGAGTCACAGATAACCAGAAGGAGAAACAATGGTTTAGGAACACCAAGTATCACATAGCAAGCACAAGGGGCTTCAATACGTTGTGGCACAGTGTGGAGACCATGCACGATGAGCAACCACAGTAGGCATATGTCACTGACCATGACCAAATAATGTCACTAAGTGTGGTAAACTTTGACAACTTACAACACGAGTCACAAATGGTCACGGTGGAAGGTAATGGTTTGTGAATACTAGTTATCTACTAGCAAGTACAAATACCTTCAATCTGTAGTGGCACAATGTGGCTTCAATGCACAGTGACCAACCAAAGTATGCGTATGTCACTGAATATGATGAAAGAATTTCACTTCATGTGGTCAACGTTGAAAACGCATAACACGAGTCACAATGGTCAGAGGGGAAAACTATGGGTTGGGAACACTAGTTATCAACTATGAAGTACAAAGACCTTCAACAAGCAGTGGCACGGTATGGCTAGCGTGCACAGTGACCAACCAAAGGATGCATACGTCACTGACTACGACCGAATGAGTCCACTATTGGTGGTCAACATTGACAACTCATAACACGAGTCACAAATGGTCAGAGGGAGAGACAATGGTTTGGGAAGCCTATGTATTGACTAGAAAGGACAAAGGACTTCAATACGTAGTGGCACGGTGCAGCTAAGATGCACACCAAACAACCAAACTAGGCATATGTCACTGATCATGACCAGAGAATTTCAATATGGGTGGTCAACGTTGACCAACCATAACACGAGTCACAAACAGTCAGGACAGGTAACAATGCTATGGGAATATTGGTTCTCAACTACCAAGTACAACGACCTTCAGTCAGTAGTAGCACGGTGTGGCTACCATGCACAATGACCGACCAAAGTAGGCACATGCACTGCCTTTGACCAAAGAAATCCGCTGTGTGTGGTCCACGTTGATAACTCATCATACGAGTCACAAATTGTCAGAGGGGGAAACAATGGTTTGGGAACACCAAGTATCACATAGGAAGCACAAGGGGCTTCAATACGTTGTGGCACAGTGTTGGGACCATGCACGATGACCAACCAAAGTAGGCATATGTCACTGACCATGACCAGATAATGTCACTAAGTGTGGTAAACTTTGACAACTCACAACACGAGTCACAAATGGTCATGGTGGAAGGTAATGGTTTGTGAATACTGGTTATCGACTAGCAAGGACAAATACCTTCAATCTGTAGTGGCACAATGTGGCTTCAATGCACAGTGACCAACCAAAGTATGCATATGTCACTGACCATGACGAAAGAATTTCACTTCATGTGGTCAACGTTGAAAACGCATAACACGAGTCACAAATGGTCAGAGGGGAAAACAATGGGTTGGGAACACTAGTTATCAACTAGGAAGTACAAAGACCTTCAAAAAGCAGTGGCACGGTATGGCTAGCGTGCACAGTGACCAACCAAAGGATGCATACGTCACTGAGTACAACCGAATAAGTCCACTATGTGTGGTCAACATCGACAACTCATAACACGAGTCACAAATGGTCAGATGAAGAGAAAATGGTTTGGGAAGCCAATGTATTGACTAGAAAGGACAAATTACTTCAATACGTAGTGGCACGGTGTGGCTAATATGCACACCAAACAACCAAACTAGGCATATGTCACTGATCATGACCATAGAATTTGAATATGGGTGGTCAATGTTGACCAACCATAACACGAGTCACAAACAGTCAGGACAGGTAACAATGCTATGGGAATATTGGTTCTCAACTACCAAGTACAACGACCTTCAGTCAGTAGTAGCACGGTGTGCCTACCATGCACAATGACCGACCAAAGTAGGCATATGTACTGCCTTTGACCAAAGAAATCAGCTGTGTGTGGTCAATGTTGACAACTCATAATACGAGTCACAAATGGTCAGAGGGGGAAACAATGGTTTGGGAACACCAAGTATCACATAGCAAGCACAAGGGGCTTCAATACGTTGTGGCACAGTATGGAGACCATACACGATGACCAACCAAAGTAGGCATATGTCACTGACCATGACCAAATAATGTCACTAAGTGTGGTAAACTTTGACAACTCACAACACGAGTCACAAATGGTCAGGGTGGAAGGTAATGGTTTGTGAATACTGGTTATCTACTAGCAAGGACAAATACCTTCAATCTGTAGTGGCACAATGTGGCTTCAATGCACAGTGACCAACCAAAGTATGCATATGTCACTGACCATGACGAAAGAATTTCACTTCATGTGGTCAACGTTGAAAACGCATAACACGAGTCACAAATGGTCAGAGGGGAAAACAATGGACTGGGAAGCCTATGTATTGGCTTAAAAGGACAAAGAACTTCAATACGTAGTGGCACGGTGTGGCTAATATGCACACCAAACAATCAAACTAGGAATATGACACTGATCATGACCAAAGAATTTCAATATGGGTGGTCAACGTTGACCAACCATAACATGAGTCACAAATGGTCAGGAGAGGAAACAATGCTATGAGAATATTGGTTCACAACTACCAGGTACAACGACCTTCTGTCAGTAGTAGCACGGTGTGGCTACCATGCACAATGACCGACCAAAGTAGGCATATGTACTGCCTTTGACCAACGAAATCCGGTGTGTGTGGTTCACGTTGACAACTCATCATACGAGTCACAAATGGTCAGATGGGGAAACAATGGTTTGGGAACATCACGTATCACATAGCAAGCATAGGGGGGCTTCAATACGTTGTTGCACGGTGTGGAGACCATGCACGATGACCAACCAATGTAGGCATATGTCACTGACCATGACCAAATAATGTCACTAAGTGTGGTAAACATTGACAACTCACAACACGAGTCACAACTGGCCAGGGTGGAAGGTAATGGTTTTTTATACTAGTCATCTGCTGGCAAGTACAAATACCTTCAATCTGTAGTGGCGCAATGTGGCTTCAATGCACAGTGACCAACCAAAGTATGCATATGTCACTGACCATGACGAAAGAATGTTACTTCATGTGGTCAACGTTGAAAACGCATAACACGAGTTACAAATGGTCAGAGGGGAAAACAATGGGTTGGGAACACTAGTTATCAACTAGGAAGTACAAAGACCTTCAACAAGCAGTGGCACGGTATGGCTAGCGTGCACAGTGACCAACCAAAGGATGCATACGTCACTGACTACGACCGAATAAGTCCACTATGTGTGGTCAACATTGACAACTTATAACACGAGTCACAAATGGTCAGAGGGAGAGAAAATGGTTTGGGAAGCCAATGTATTGACTAGAAAGGACAAATAACTTCAATACTCAGTGGCACGGTGTGGCTAATATGCACACCAAACAACCAAACTAGGCATATGTCACTGATCATGACCAGAGAATTTCAATATGGGTGGTCAACGCTGACCAACCATAACACGAGTCACAAACAGGCAGGACAGGAAACAATTATATGGGAATATCGGTTCTCAACTACCAAGTACAACGACCTTCAGTCAGTAGTAGCACGGTGTGGCTACCATGCACAACGACCAAACAAAGTAGGCATATGTACTGCCTTTGACCAAAGAAATCCGCTGTGTGTGGTCAACGTTGACAACTCATAATACGAGTCACAAATGGTCAGAGGGGGAAACAATGGTTTGGGAACACCAAGTATCACCTAGCAAGCACAAGGGGCTTCAATACGTTGTGGCACAGTGTGGAGACCATGCACGATGACCAACCAAAGTAGGCATATGTTACTGACCATGACCAAATAATGTCACTAAGTGTGGTAAACTTTGACAACTCACAACACGAGTAAAAAATGGTCAGGGTGGAAGGTAATGGTTTGTGAATACTAGTTGTCTACTAGCAAGTACAAAAACCTTCAATCCGTAGTGGCACAGTGTGGCTTCAATGCACAGTGACCAACCAAAGTATGCATATGTCACTGACCATGATGAACAAATTTCACTTCATGTGGTCAATGGTGAAAACACAGAACACGAGTCACAAATGGTCTGAGGGGAAAACAATGGATTGGGAAGCCTATGTATTGGCTAGAAAGGACAAAGAACTTCAATACGTAGTGGCACGGTGTGGCTAATATGCACACCAAACAATCAAACTATGAATATGTCACTGATCATGACCAGAGAATTTCAATGTGGGTGGTCAACGTAGACCAACCATAACACGAGTCACAACCGGTCAGGAGAGGAAACAATGCTATGAGAATATCGGTTCTCAACTAGCAAGTACATCGACCTTCAGTCAGTAGTAGCACGGTGTGGCTACCATGCACAATGACCGACCAAGGTAGGCATATGTACTGCCTTTCACCAAAGAAATCCGCTGTGTGTGGTCCACGTTGATAACTCATCATACGAATCACAAATGGTCAGAGGGGGAAACAATGGTGTGGGAACACCACGTATCACATAGCAAGCACAAGGGGCTTCAATACATTGTGGCACGGTGTGGAGACCATGCACGATGACCAACCAAAGTAGGCATATGTCACTGACCATGACCAAATAATGTCACTAAGTGTGGTAAACTTTGACAACTCGCAACACGAGTCACAAATGGTCAGGGTGGAAGGTAATGGTTTGTGAATACTAGTTATCTACTAGCAAGTACATATACCTTCAATCTGTAGTGGCACAGTGTGGCTTCAATGCACAGTGACCAACCAAAGTATGCATATGTCACTGACCACGACGAAAGAATTTCACTTCATGTGGTCAACGTTGAAAACGCATAACAGAGTCACAAATGGTCATAGGGGAAAATAATGGATTGGGAACACTAGTTATCAACTAGGAAGTACAAAGACCTTCAACAAGCAGTGGCACGGTATGGCTAGCGTGCACAGTGACCAACCAAAGGATGCATACGTCATTGACTACGACCGAATAAGTCCACTATGTGTGGTCAACACTGACAACTCATAACGCCAGTCCCAAATGGTCAGAGGGAGAGACAATGGTTTGGGAAGCCTATGTATTGACTAGAAAGGACAGAACTTCAATACTTAGTGGCACGGTGTGGCTAATATGCACACCAAACAATCAAATTAGGCATATGTCACTGATCATGACCACAAAATTTCAATATGGTTGGTCAACGTTGACCAACCATAACACGAGTCACAAACGGTAAGGAGAGGAAACAATGCTATGAGAATATCGGTTCTCAACTACCAAGTACAGTGACCTTCAGTCAGTAGTAGCACGGTGTGCCTACCATGCACAATGACCGACCAAAGTAGGCATATATACTGCCTTCAACCAGAGAAATCCGTTGTGTGTGGTCAACGTTGACAACTCATAATACGAGTCACAAATGGTCAGATGGGGAAACAATGGTTTGGGAACACCAAGTATCACATAGCAAGCACAAGGGGCTTCAATACGTTGTGGCACAGTGTGGAGACCATGCACGATGACCAACCAAAGTAGGCATATGTCACTGACCATGACCAAATAATGTCACTAAGTGTGGTAAACTGTGACAACTCACAACACGAGTCACAAATGGGCAAGGTGCAAGGTAATGGTTTGTGAATACTAGTTATCTACTAGCAAGTACAAATACCTTCAATCTGTAGTGGCACAATGTGGCATCAATGCACAGTGACCAACCAAAGTATGCATATGTCACTGACCATGACGAACAAATTATACTTCATGTGGTCAACGTTGAAAATGCATAACACGAGTCACAAATGGTCAGAGGGGAAAACAATGGACTGGGAAGCCTATGTATTGGCTTAAAAGGACAAAGAACTTCAATACGTAGTGGCACGGTGTGGCTAATATGCACACCAAACAATCAAACTAGGAATATGTCACTGATCATGACCAGAGAATTTCAATATGGGTGGTCAACGTTGACTAACCATAACATGAGTCACAAATGGTCAGGAGAGGAAAAAATGCTATGAGAATATCGGTTCACAACTACCAGGTACAACGACCTTCAGTCAGTAGTAGCACGGTATGGCTACCATGCACAATGACCGACCAAAGTAGGCATATGTACTGCCTTTGACCAAAGAAATCCGCTGTGTGTGGTCCACGTTGATAACTCATCATACGAGTCACAAATGGTCAGAGGGGGAAACAATGGTTTGGGAACATCACGTATCAAATAACAAGCATACGGGGGCTTCAATACGTTGTTGCACGGTGTGGAGACCATGCACGATGACCAACCAATGTAGGCATATGTCACTGACCATGACCAAATAATTTCACTAAGTGTGGTAAACATTGACAACTCACAACACGAGTCACAAATGGCCAGGGTGGAAGGTAATGGTTTTTTAATACTAGTTATCTGCTGGCAAGTACAAATACCTTCAATCTGTAGTGGCACAATGTGGCTTCAATGCACAGTGACCAACCAAAGTATGCATATGTCACTGACCATGACGAAATAATGTAACTTCATGTGGTCAACGTTGAAAACGCATAACACGAGTTACAAATGGTCAGAGGGGAAAACAATGGGTTGGGAACACTAGTTATCAACTAGGAAGTACAAAGACCTTTAACAAGCAGTGGCACGGTATGGCTAGCGTGCACAGTGACCAACCAAAGGATGCATACGTCACTGACTACGACCGAATAAGTCCACTA
>SZWC01014545.1:27041-41158 GCA_023375785.1 Penium margaritaceum
ACAAATGGTCAGAGGGGAAAACAATGGGTTGGGAACACTAGTTATCAACTAGGAAGTACAAAGACCTTCAACAAGCAGTGGCACGGTATGGCTAGCGTGCACAGTGACCAACCAAAGGATGCATATGTCACTGACTACGACCGAATAAGTCCACTATGTGTGGTCAACATTGACAACTCATAACACGAGTCACAAATGGTCAGAGGGAGAGAAAATGGTTTGGGAAGCCAATGTATTGACTAGAAAGGACAAATAACTTCAATACTCAGTGGCACGGTGTGGCTAATATGCACACCAAACAACCAAACTAGGCATATGTCACTGATCATGACCAGAGAATTTCAACATGGATGGTCAACGCTGACCAACCATAACACGAGTCACAAACAGGCAGGACAGGAAAGAATTATATGGAAATATCGGTTCTCAACTACCAAGTACAACGACCTTCAGTCAGTAGTAGCACGGTGTGGCTACCATGCACAACGACCGAACAAAGTAGGCATATGTACTGCCTTTGAAAAAAGAAATCCGCTGTGTGTGGTCAACGTTGACAACTCATAATACGAGTCACAAATGGTCAGAGGGGGAAACATTGGTTTGGGAACACCAAGTATCACATAGCAAGCACAAGGGGCTTCAATACGTTGTGGCACAGTGTGGAGACCATGCACGATGACCAACCAAAGTAGGCATATGTTACTGACCATGACCAAATAATGTCACTAAGTGTGGTAAACTGTGACAACTCACAACACGAGTCACAAATGGTCAGAGGGGGAAACATTGGTTTGGGAACACCAAGTATCACATAGCAAGCACAAGGGGCTTCAATATGTTGTGGCACAGTGTGGAGACCATGCACGATGACCAACCAATGTAGGCATAGGGGGGCTTCAATACGTTGTGGCACAGTGTGGAGACCATGCACGATGACCAACCAAAGTAGGCATATGTTACTGACCATGACCAAATAATGTCACTAAGTGTGGTAAACTTTGACAACTCACAACACGAGTCACAAATGGTCAGGGTGGAAGGTAATGGTTTGTGAATACTAGTTGTCTACTAGCAAGTACAAAAACCTTCAATCTGTAGTGGCACAGTGTGGGTTCAATGCACAGTGACCAACCAAAGTATGCATATGTCACTGACCATGATGAACAAATTTCACTTCATGTGGTCAATGGTGAAAACACATAACACCAGTCACAAATGGTCTGAGGGGAAAACAATGGATTGGGAATACTAGTTATGAACTAGCACATACAAAGACCTTCAACAAGCAGTGGCACGGTATGGCTAGCGTGCACAGTGACCAACCAAAGGATGCCTACGTCATTGACTACGACCAAATAAGTCCACTATGTGTGGTCAACATTGACAACTCATAACGCCAGTCCCAAATGGTCAGATGGAGAGACAATGGTTTGGGAAGCCTATGTATTGACTAGAAAGGACAAAGAACTTCAATACGTAGTGGCACGGTGTGGCTAATATGCATACCAAACAATCAAACTAGGCATATGCCACTGATCATGACCACAGAATTTCAATATGGGTGGTCAACGTTGACCAACCATAACACGAGTCACAAACGGTAAGGAGAGGAAACAATTCTATGAGAATATCGGTTCTCAACTACCAAGTACGATGACCTTCAGTCAGTAGTAGCACGGTGTGCATACCATGCACAATGACCGACCAAAGTAGACATATGTACTGCCTTTGACCAAGGAAATCCGCTGTGTGTGGTCAACGTTGACAACTCATAATACGAGTCACAAATGGTCAGAGGGGGAAACAATGGTTTGGGAACACCAAGTACCACATAGCAAGCACAAGGGGCTTCAATACGTTGTGGCACAGTGTGGAGACCATGCACGATGACCAACCAAAGTAGGCATATGTCACTGACCATGACCAAATAATGTCACTAAGTGTGGTAAACTGTGACAGCCCACAACACGAGTCACAAATGGTCAGGGTGGAAGGTAATGGTTTGTGAATACTAGTTATCTACTAGCAAGTACAAATACCTTCAGTCTATAGTGGCACAATGTGGCTTCAATGCACAGTGACCAACCAAAGTATGCATATGTCACTGACCATGACGAAAGAATTTCACTTCATGTGGTCAATGTTGAAAACGCATAACACCAGTCACAAATGGTCAGAGGGGTGAACAATGGATTGGGAACACTAGTTATCAACTAGCACGTACAAAGACCTTCAACAAGCAGTGGCACGGTATGGCTAGCGTGCACAGTGACCAACCAAAGGATGCATACGTCACTGACTACGACCGAATAAGTCCACTATGTGTGGTCAACATTGACAACTCATAACGCCAGTCCCGAATGGTCAGAGGGAGAGACAATGGTTTGGGAAGCATATGTATTGACTAGAAAGGACAAAGAACTTCAATACGTAGTGGCACGGTGTGGCTAATATGCACACCAAACAATCAAACTAGGAATATGTAACTGATCATGACCAGAGAATTTCAATATGGGTGGTCAACGTTGACCAACCATAACACGAGTCACAAACGGTAAGGAGAGGAAACAATGCTATGAGAATATCGGTTCTCAACTACCAAGTACAATGACCTTCAGTCAGTAGTAGCACGGTGTGCCTACCATGCACAATGACTGACCAAAGTNTGCACAGTGACCAACCAAAGGATGCATACGTCACTGACTACGACCGAATAAGTCCACTATGTGTGGTCAACATTGACAACTCATAACGCCAGTCCCAAATGGTCAGAGGGAGAGACAATGGTTTGGGAAGCATATGTATTGACTAGAAAGGACAAAGAACTTCAATACGTAGTGGCACGGTGTGGCTAATATGCACACCAAACAATCAAACTAGGCATATGTCACTGATTATGACCACAAAAGTTCAATATGGGTGGTCAACGTTGACCAACCATAACACGAGTCACAAACGGTAAGGAGAGGAAACAATGCTATGAGAATATCGGTTCTCAACTACCAAGTACAATGACCTTCAGTCAGTAGTAGCACGGTGTGCCTACCATGCACAATGACTGACCAAAGTAGGCATATGTACTGCCTTTGACCAGAGAAATCCGCTGTGTGTGGTCAACGTTGACAACTCATAATTTGAGTCACAAATGGTCAGAGGGGGAAACAATGGTTTGGGAATACTTGGGATCGACTAGCAAGTACAAAGACTTTTGATAAGTGGTGGCACGGTATGGCTACCATGCACAATGACCAACCAATATATTCTCGTGTCATTGAATATCATAAAAAGAGTTTCACTGTGTCTTGTCAGCTTTCCTTCTCACGGCTGGTCAATCGCAGCAATCGTTGATAGGTTTTTCAAGCTCAAAGTTGCAAAATTCAAAACTTTGTCTGCCTCAATTGTTTGTGAATAAACTGAATTTGTTATCATTCATACATTTGAAAACTACCCTATAATATTACACCCCCTTATGTTATGCCCTTTACCCATAGGAACCCTTATAATGTCATTTGGACATCATATGAACACCATGTGAGTTGGCTTAGTGCGTATAGAGTTAGATTTTGGAGCGATAGGTACTGGGTTGGAATCCTCGTACGTGCAATATAGAATAGGCTCGTGACCTGGGGAGAGGGGCGGCCGTGTTGTGATACCTCAACTCTACCTTCGAGCCTAAGCCGTGGGGGGGTAGGGGGGTGTCATAATGCGGTCGCAAATCTGTCCTCCAGGTCGTCCACGGAACATCCCTCTAGGGAGTGGGAAAGAGTATTCCAGTGAAGGCACCTACGCGTAAAAAGTAAACAAAAACCGACCTGGTGTCAAAGGGATAAACCTTTTGCTATTTATTGACTAGCAAGTGCAAATACTTTCAACAAGTAGTGGAACGGTGTGGCTACCATGTACAATGACCAACCAGATTAGGCATGTGCCACTTACCATGACCAAATAACTTTAATATGGGTAGTCGACGTTGACAACCCATAATATGGGTCACAAATTGTCCAAGGGGGAAACAATGAGTTGGGAACACCAAGTATCACATAGCAAGCACAAGGGGCTTCAATACGTTTTGGCACGATGTGGAGACCATGCACTATGACCAACCAAAGTAGGCATATGGCACAGACCATGACCAAATAATGTCACTAAGTGTGGTAAACTGTGACAACTCACAACACGAGTCACAAATGGTCAGGGTGGAAGGTAAAGGTTTGTGAATACTTGTTATCTACTAGCAAGTACAAATACCTTCAATCTGTAGTGGCACAATGTGGCTTTAATGCACAGTGACCAACCAAAGTATGCATATGTCACTGACCATGAGGAAAGAATTTCACTTCATGTGGTCAATGTTGAAAACGCATAACACCAGTCACAAATGGTCTGAGGGGAAAACAATGGATTGGAAATTATAGTTATCAACTAGCACGCACAAAGACCTTCAACAAGCAGTGGCACGGTATGGCTAGCGTGCACAGTGACCAACCAAAGGATGCATACGTCACTGACTACGACCGAATAAGTCCACTATGTGAGGTCAACATTGACAACTCATAACGCCAGTCTCAAATGGTCAGAGGGAGAGACAATGGTTTGGAAAGCATATGTATTGACTAGAAAGGACAAAGAACTTCAATATGTAGTGGCACAGTGTGGCTAACATGCACACCAAACAATAAAACTAGGCACATGTCACTGATCATGACCACTAAGTTTCAATATGGGTGGTCAACGTTGACCAACCATAACACGAGTCACAAACGGTCAAGAGAGGAAACAATGCTATGGGAATATCGGTTCTCAACTACCAAGTACAACGACCTTCAGTCAGTAGTAGCACGGTGTGGCTACCATGCACAATGACCGACCAAAGAAGGCATATGTACTGCCTTTGACCAAACAAATCCGCTGTGTGTGGTCCACGTTGATAACTCATCATACGAGTCACAAATGATCAGAGGGGGAAACAATGGTTTGGGAACACCACGTATCACATAGCAAGCACAAGGGGCTTCAATACGTTGTGGCACGGTGTGGAGACCATGCACGATGAGCAACCAAAGTAGGCATATGTCACTGACTATGACCAAATAATGTCACTAAGTGTGGTAAACTTTGACAACTCACAACACGAGTCACAAATGGTCAGGGTGGAAGGTAATGGTTTGTGAATACTAGTTATCTACTAGCAAGTACAAATACCTTCAATCTGTAGTGGCACAATGTGGCTTCAATGCACAGTGACCAACTAAAGTATGCACATGTCACTGACCATGACGAAAGAATTTCACTTCATGTGGTCAACGTTGAAAACGCATAACACGAGTCACAAATGGTCAGAGGGGAAAACAATGGGTTGGGAACACTAATTATCAACTAGGAAGTACAAAGACCTTCAACAAGCAGTGGCACGGTATGGCTAGCATGCACAGTGACCAACCAAAGGATGCATACGTTACTGACTACGACCGAATTGTCAATTTGCCGGATAGCAACGGTCTAGAAAACGGGTCCCGACATGGGAGGCCGCCAACCGCTCTTGGTATTGCAACCAAGATAACATATCACCCTCGAACGAGGGATCCACACTTTAGGTTCGTTTGGTTTGCAACCTCACGAAGTCCGCATGTTGGTCTTTAGTGTCTACCTTTGGTTGGACACTCTGTGAGGAGTCTCAAAGGCAAGAACTGTAAATGGATGCATGCAAGGTACAGGCTTTTATACTTGCAGAGCTTTGCTAAAGCTTCTGCTTGTAGTNTTATCAACTAGGAAGTACAAAGACCTTCAACAAGCAGTGGCACGGTATGGCTAGCGTGCACAGCGACCAACCAAAGGATGCATACGTCACTGACTACGACCGAATGTGTCCACTATGTGTGGTCAACATTGACAACTCATAACACGAGTCACAAATGGTCAGAGGGAGAGAAAATGGTTTGCGAAGCCTATGTATTGACTAGAAAGGAAAAATAACGCCAATACATAGAGGCACGGTGTGGCTAATATGCACACCAAACAACCAAACTAGGCATATGTCACTGATCATGACCAGAGAATTTCAATATGGGTGGTCAACGTTGACCAACCATAACACGAGCCACAAACAGTCATGAGAGGAAACAATGCTATGAGAATATCGGTTCTCAACTACCAAGTACAACGACCTTCAGTCAGTAGTAGCACGGTGTGACTACCATGCACAATGACCGACCAAAGTAGGCATATGTACTGCCTTTGACCAAAGAAATCCGCTGTGTGTGGTCCATGTTGACAATTCATCATACGAGTCACAAATGGTCAGAGGGGGAAACAATGGTTTGGGAACACCAAGTATCACATAGCAAGCACAAGGGGCTTCAATACATTGTGGCACAGTGTGGAGACCATGCACGATGACCAACCAAAGTAGGCATATATCACTGACCATGACCAAATAATGTCACTAAGTGTGGTAAACGTTGAAAACCCACAACACGAGTCACAAATGGTCAGGGTGGAAGATAATGGTTTGTGAATACTAGTTATCTGCTAGCAAGTACAAATACATTCAATCTGTAGTGGCANAAGTTCTGGCCACAACAAAATGTGGCCGTCGCGGGGTTTGAACCCGCGATCTCTCGTTTGAGACTCCGGTGCCTATTCAACCATGCCAAAAAGGTATGGTTCCTATGATGAGCTACAGGGGACATACCCATTATGGGCAGTGCATTCCTGGCCCATCTCAGAACAGACCAAGGGGACGTACTCCACAGAGCAGTGCATGCCTTGTCTGTATGTGTAGCTAGCCAACTAGGCAGTGGACAAGGTGCATACTATTTCAACAAATCTCTCCCTTGCACCTCTGTCCATCTGGCGCTTACTGGGCTCCATCAATGTCTTGGGGCTCAGCCCTCCTCTGCCGCACTCCTCATGCTGAATCCACGAATGCCTGCATAGTGCAAGTCGCTCTCAAGCGGCTTGGTCATGCAGTCAGCAAGCATGCTCTTTGTTCCGCAGTGCTGCAAGTCCACCACGTTCTTCATGACCAGGTCACGTGAGTAGTGGTAACTTATGGCGATGTGCTTCGTTCGTCGGGAGATGATCTCGTCTTCAGCCATTGAGATGGCACTCATGTTGTCCACGTGTACGACCGTGGCATCCTTCTGTGGTACTGTCATTTCGCCAAGGAGGTTGCGCAGCCACTGAGTCTCTTTGCACAACTCAGACAGAGCAACATACTCTGCCTCAGCCGTGGACACAGAAACACAATCCTGCTTCCTGCTGGCCCATGAGATGGCAGCGCCATTCAAGATGCACACGTATCCAGATGTGGATTTCCTGTCGTCGAGGTTTCCTCCCCAGTCAGCATCGGTGTAGCACTTCAGGCGAAGGGGTTCCGTTCCTTCTTGGCCTCCAAGGATGAGGCCCATGTGACGTGTCTTTTGCAGGTAGCGCAAGATGCGCTTGACTGCCTGCCAATGTTGTGGCCCAGGGTTGGCCACAAATCTGCTCACTTGTTCCACAGCATAGCAGATGTCGGGACGAGTCCCTACCATGGCGTACATGATGCTACCCACGGTGGGCTGGTAGGGGATGTCTTGCATCTCCCTTTGTTCTGCTTCGTTGCTTGGCGACATGGAGGCCTTTGTATCGGTCGTCATTGGGGTGCTGACAGGTTTGCAGTCTTCCATGTGGTAGCGCTTCAGTACCTCACCGATGTATTTGGTTTGGTTGAGTTCGATGGTGCCTGCTACTTGATTGCGGTGGATGGCGATCCTGAGGTAGTACTCGAGAGGACCCATGTCCTTCATCTTGAACCTTTTGCTGAGGTCAGACTTTAGCTCATCCAGCAGCTCGATTGAAGACGAGAAGATGATTAGATCATCCACGTACAGCGCAACCTGCATCAGCCCTCTCCCATCATCGCGCACGTACACGCTCGGATCACTCTGGCAGTGCGGGAAGGAGAGACCGGTCATGAAACCGTCCATCTCTTTGTACCACATCCTTGGGGCCTGTTTCAGCCCATAGAGCGCTTTCACCAACTTGCACACCTTACCCTCGGGAGCTTCGACTCCTTCGGGCACCTCCATCAGCACTTCCTTGTCAAGCTTCCCATAAGGAAAAGCTGTTCTGACGTCCATCTGGTGTATCTCCAGGTTCTTTGCGGATGCAATGCCAAGGAGAGAGCGGATGGAGGCAAAGGTCACGACGGGCGCGAACGTCTCATCGTACTCGGAGCCCGGGCGTTGAGAGAACCCTTTAGCCACTACCCTTGCCTTGAACTTGTCGATGCTGCCGTCTTGCTTCTTCTTCACTCGGAGGAACCACTTGGATCCCACCACGTGGGCCTTCTCGGGTCTATCCACCAGCACCCACGTGCCGTTCTCGGCAATGGACGCGAGCTCGTTGTCCACTGCCTCCTTCCACTTTGCCGCATCTGGGCCATTCATCGCCTCCGCCACTGTGGATGGCTCTCCTTGAGCCATGCACGACCAGCTCAGGCCGGTCCAATCATCCTCATACCGCAAAGGTGCTTTCTTTGGCCGCAAACTGCATCGGGGTAGTGGTGCGGCTTCTTGCTTTGGTGCTGGTGCTTCCACAGGTGGTGGTTTGGCATCGTCGTCGTCGTCAGAAGAGTCGTCAGAATCCAAGTCAGACTCGGAAGCCTTGGATGCCTCGGAATCCGCGTCCATGTCAGATGCTGCATCATCCTCCGCAACATCTCTCCCATTCCTACCACCTGCTGGCAAAGCGAGCCAGTTGTCGGGCGCTTGGTCTCCGGACTCAAGCAACACTATCCACTCTCCCGCTTTGGGAGCGAGGATCGGGTCCAGCAGCTCTCCCTTTCCAAGGGTGCGTTCGTCAAACATGACGTCGCGGCTCCTCACGAGCTTGCCTGCTGCCTGGTCCCAAAGCCGATAGGCTTTGTGTGACGTGTCGTACCCAACCATGACGCACTTCCTCGAACGTGCGTCAAGCTTGCCTCCACCTTCTCCCGACTGGATCTTCACCCATGCAGTTGACCCAAACACCTTCAGATGGGATGCGTTGGGTTTCTTTCCCGACCATGCTTCCTGTGGGGTCTTCAGCTGCTTGTCCTGCTCCTTTCCACGCTTCCGCAAGGCGGTCGCTGGTGTGAGGTTCAAGAGGTAGCAGGCCGTTGTTGCTGCTTCAGCCCAAAAGCGAGGTGGGAGCTTGGCGTCGAAGAGCATGCTTCGCACCATGCCGAGCAGGGTCTGGTTCATCCTCTCGGCCACGCCGTTGCTTTGGGGATTGTATGGGGTGGTCTGCTCGTGGCGGATGCCATGATGCTTGAGCCAAGGCTTGCATGCCTCGTACTCACCCCCGTTGTCACTTCGAAGCGTCTTCACCTTCTTGGACGTTTGCCGCTCCACCATGGCGACGAACTCGAGGAGCTTCTCCTTGACCTCTCCCTTTGTTTTGAGGAAGTAGATCCACAACTTGCGGCTGTGGTCATCAATGAAGGTCAGGAAGTACTTGCTTCCTCCGTTAGACGNTTGACCTCCTCTCCCAAACGGCTTCTTCTTTGCCTTTGCTTGGAGGCATGGTTCACACAATGCACACCCTTCGCCATGCTTCATGGTGCACGCTTCCATTCCGCGGACTACCTCTTGCTCCTGCATCTTCTGCAGTGTGCTGTTGGCCACATGGCCAAATCGCCGGTGCCACAGCTCAGCGTTAGTGTCCTTGGTTGATGTGGCGGCCGCAGCGGTCGTCGGCGGTGCATCCTTTGGCTCCGGTGCCACTGTCTTGGTGGCACATGCGAGTCCCTCATCCAACGCCTTGGTGACTTTGGTTTGAAGCACATAGAGGCCGTCGACTCTTGGAACTTGAAGCATGAGGTCGTCTTTGGTGTACAAAATCTGGATGTCCTCGTTTTTGAGGGCCATCACTTCCTTGTTGGTGAACACCACTGTCATGTTGTTGTCGGTGATTTGTGACACGGACAACAGGTTGGCTGCAAAGGAGGGCATGTACACCACCTTTTGAAGGTTAACCGCCTTCTCCGCACCGTTCACGTTGAACGTGATCACCTTGTCCCCTTCGCCCATGGCTTGGACGACGCCGCCGTTTGCACACTTGATGCGCATGACAGATTCGGCCATGGAGACAAATCCACCCTTCTCTTTTTAAGAGTGGTGGTTGGTGCCCGAGTCAAAGGCGAATGCCCCGGGCCTAAGGATCGCTGCGCCCTTCATGGGCAGCCCCCTAGCCATCATGTTGGTGAGCTCCTTCTTCTCCTTTCCACCTTTGTTCCCGCCTTCTTTCTTGGGACTACGGCAGTCCCTAGCCTAGTGCCCAGCCTTGCCACAGTTGTGACAGTTGCCGGGCTTCTTGTAACTCTTCCCGCCACCGTTGCCTTTCCCTCCACCGCCAGCGCTTCCGCTGTTGCCTTGACTGGAGCGAGAGCTTGCACTTTGTCCACCGAAGCGAGAGGCATAGGCTGAGATGTTTGCCTCACTGCTACTACGTCGCATGGACTCGTTGCGGACGTGTTCGGCGACAGCCTCGTACGTCAGATCTGCCTCCTTCCAACCGCCAAATACGGTGATCAAGGACCCCCAGCTTTCCGGTAGCGCCATTAGAAGGATCATGGCACGCATGTTGGAGTCGAGCTTCCATTCCATTTGCTGGACCTCTTGCAGCACGTTGTCGAACGACTGCAAAAATGCGGGTATCGATTCTCCTTCGCTCACCCTCATCGACATCAACCGTTGGAAGATGAAGAGGCGGTTTGCTAGAGCGTTTGATTGATGCACGCGTGACAGCTTTGCGTAGGCCTCGGCAGCCAACGTGCATCCTCTGATGTGGGAGTGTTGAGTCTTGTTGATGGACGTCACAAGAATGGCGAGAGCCATGTTGTTCTTCGTCATCCATGCTGCAAGGTCAGCCGCATGCGTCATCGTGGTCGCATTGGCGGGTGCTGTCTCGATCCCTTTTAGGATGTCGAGGTAGCCACGCACGTTCATGACAATCTCAAATTGCCATTTCCACAAGGGAAAACCTGTCCCCGTAAATTTGGACATACCCGCCTCAACGCGGGCTGGATTTGGATCCGCCATTTTTGGCGGTTGCTCGTCTTCTCTGCTTCGCTGCTACTCTGCTTCGTTGAGGCTGATGAGGCTGATGAAGCTGCTGACTGCGACCGTTGTCAAAGGTGCAGTTGGTTCCGTTGCATACCCCTCCAGCCGATGATCGCCTAAGGCGATGGTGCCGTTGTGAGGGAACGGACTCGGGGTCGTACCACCTTCTAAAAAAGGGGTAGAGCTTAATCCCATTGGGGCTCGAGGGTCTTGTCCAACATGGACAGAGCTGATCCTCGTCCCCTAGTCCGCCACGTGCGCGCACCCTACCTGAAGAAGCCGATGGAGCCGATGGAGCAGATGGAGCCGTCCGATGGTCGTGTCCCTGTTGTACCTGTGCTCCCTGCAAGACCACGCGCTAGTCGGTCTTGGAAGCGTGCCTTAGAACCAGAAGTGTGGGCCCATAACCCTTTGTCAATGCGCCGGATAGCAACGGTCTAGAAAACGGGTCCCGACATGGGAGGCCGCCAACCGCTCTTGGTATTGCAACCAAGATAACATATCACCCTCNGGAGCAGATGGAGCCGTCCGATGGTCGTGTCCCTGTTGTACCTGTGCGCCCTGCAAGACCACGCGCTAGTCGGTCTTGGAAGCGTGCCTTAGAACCAGAAGTGTGGGCCCATAACCCTTTGTCAATGCGCCGGATAGCAACGGTCTAGAAAACGGGTCCCGACATGGGAGGCCACCAACCGCTCTTGGTATTGCAACCAAGATAACATATCACCCTCGAATGAGGGATCCACACTTTAGGTTCGTTTGGTTTGCAACCTCACGAAGTCCGCATGTTGGTCTTTAGTGTCTACCTTTGGTTGGACACTCTGTGAGGAGTCTCAAAGGCAAGAACTGTAAATGGATGCATGCAAGATACATGCTTTTATACTTGCAGAGCTTTGCTACAGCTTCTGCTTGTAGTGGCTCCACTAGAGCCAACCTCAACCTACAATCCTACTTGGCGCGTCCTTAGACCGCCAAGTGTCATCCTCAAGCCAGGCTTTTAGTAAGTTTCATAGAAGCTTCCTGTCCAAGTTTTGGCCACAACAAAATGTGGACGTCGCGGGGTTTGAACCCGCGATCTCTCGTTTGAGACTCCGGTGCCTATTCAACCATGCCAAAAGGGTATGGTTCCTATGATGAGCCACACGGGACATACCCATTATGGGCAGTGCATTCCCAGCCCATCTCAGAACAGACCAAGGGGACGTACTCCACAAAGCAGTGCACGCCTTGTCTGTATGTGTAGCTAGCCAGCTAGGCAGTGGACAAGGTGCATACTATTTCAACACGAATAAGTCCACTTTGTGTGGTCAACATTGACAACTCATAACACGAGTCACAAATGGTCAGAGGGAGAGAAAATGGGTTGGGAAGCCAATGTATTGACTAGAAAGGACAAAGAACTTCAATACGTAGTGGCACGGTGTGGATAATATCACACCAAACAACCAAACTATGCATATGGCACTAATCATGACCAGAGAATTTCAATATGGGTGGTCAACATTGACCAACCATAACACGAGTCACAAACAGGCAGGACAGGAAACAATTATATGGGAATATCCGTTCTCAACTACCAAGTACAAAGACCTTCAGTCAGTAGTAGCACGGTGTGGCTACCATGCACAATGACCGACTAAAGTAGGCACATGTACTTCCTTTGACCAAAGAAATCCGCTGTGTGTGGTCAACGTTGACAACTCATAATACGAGTCACAAATGGTCAGAGGGGGAAACAATGGTTTGGGAGCACCAAGTATCACATAGCAAGCACAAGGGGCTTCAATACGTTGTGGCACAGTGTGGAGACCATGCACGATGACCAACCAAAGTAGGCATATGTCACCGGCCATGACCAAATAATGTCACTAAGTGTGGTAAACTTTGACAACTCACAACACGAGTCACAAATGGTCAGGGTGGAAGGTAAAGGTTTGTGAATACTAGTTATCTACTAGCAAGTACAAATACCTTCAATCTGTAGTGGCACAATGTGGCTTCAATGCAAAGTGACCAACCAAAGTATGCATATGTCACTGACCATGGTGAAAGAATTTCACTTCATGTGGTCAACGTTGAAAACGCATAACACGAGTCACAAATGGTCAGAGGGGAAAACAATGGGTTGGGAACACTAGTTATCAACTAGGAAGTACAAAGATCTTCAACAAGCTGTGGCACGGCATGGCTAGCATGCAGAGTGACCAACCAAAGGATGCATACGTCACTGACTATGACCAAATAAGTCCACTATGTGTGGTCAACATTGACAACTCATAACACGAGTCACAAATGGTCAGAGGGAGAGAAAATGGGTTGGGAAGCCTACGTATTGACTAGAAAGGACAAATAACCTCAATACGTAGTGGCACAGTGTGGCTAACATGCACACCAAACAACCCAACTAGGCATATGTCACTGATCATGACCAGAGACTTTCAATATGGGTGGTCAACGTTGACCAACAATGACACGAGTCACAAACGGTCAGGACAGGTAACAATGCTATGGGAATGTCGGTTCTCAACTACCAAGTACAACGACCTTCAGTCAGTAGTAGCACAGTGTGGCTACCATGCACAATGACCGACCAAAGTAGGCATATGTACTGCCATTGACAAAAGAAATCCGCTGTGTGTGGTCAACGTAGACAACTCATAATACGAGTCACAAATGGTCAAAGGGGGAAACAATGGTTTGGGAACACCAAGTATCACATAGCAAGCACAAGGGACTTCAATAAGTTGTGGCACAGGGTGGATACCATGCACGATGACCAACCAACGTAGGCATATGTCACTGACCATGACCAAATAATGTCACTAAGTGTGGTAAACGTTGACAACCCACAACACGAGTCATAAATGGTCAGGGTGGAAGGTAATGGTTTTTGAATACTAGTTATCTACTAGCAAGTACAAATACCTTCAATCTGTAGTGGCACAATGTGGCTTCAATGCACAGTGACCAACCAAAGTATGCATATGTCACTGACCATGACGAAAGAATTTCACTTCATGTGGTCAACGTTGA
>SZWC01014546.1:43113-53553 GCA_023375785.1 Penium margaritaceum
TAAAATGACAAATAAGTAACATGAGAAATTTATAGAGTGACACATATGTAAAATGAAAAATATATTAAATGAAACATTTGTAAGAAGAAAACTTATTTCATGGTGAATATGTAAAATGAAAAATACATAGAATGACGGATACACAATATGACAGATATTTAACATGAAAGACATATAAAATGACAAATGTATAAAATGACAGGTATATGAAATGACAAATACTTCAAATCAAAAATTCATAAAATAAAACGTTTGTAAAATGACAATGATATAAGATGACAAATATGTGTAATGACAAATATTTAAAATAAAAAAATATGTAAAATTACAAGTATATAAAATGAAGTATATGTAATATGAACAATATGTAGAATGACAGACATGTAAAATTACGAATGTGCAAGTTTACTAATATGTACAAGGACAAATATGTATATCGACTAATATATTGAACCACAAATATATAAAGTGACAAGTATTTCCAATAACAAATATGTAACATGACAAGTGAACCAAATGAAAAATGTGGAAAAGGGAAATATTTTAAAATGAAAAATACGTTAAATGACAAATATGTAAAATGAAAAATATGTAAAATGATAAATATATTAAACGAGACGTATATGAAATGTCAAATATGACAAATGACAAATGTGTAAAATGAAACGTTTATATAATGAAAAATATGTAGACTTAAGTAATGCCTGAAGTAAAAAATATATTATGTGACAAACATTTAAAACAACAAATATGTCAATTGAAGAAAACATAGAATGATAAATATTAAAATTGCAAACAATGTAAACTGACAAATATATCAAATAAGGAATATGAAAGATGACAGATGGGTACAATGAAAAATATTTCAATCGACAAATATGGAAACCGACAAATATATTGAAAATTAAATGTTTATTAAATGAAAAACATGTACATTCAACGAATTTCTGAATTAGAAAATATTTGAAGTGAGAAATATGTGAGGTGAAAATATGTAAAATGACAAATATGTACAATGACGAGACTATGAAATGACAAATATGAAAAATGACAAAAATGTAAAATGGCAAATATGTCCAATTTGGAATACGAAAAATATGAGATATGTTGACTGAAAAACATTTCAATTGACAAATATGCAAAATGACAAATATTTAAAATGTAAAATATGTAAAATTACTAATATGTAAAATTCAGAATATATGAAATTACAAATATATGAAATGGCCAGCATGGAAAAACTTGAAATGTATCAAATAAAAAAATGAAATGAAAATATGTAAAATGACTAATATGGAAATTGATACGTATTAAATTTGACAAATTATTAAATTACAAACGTATAACATGACAAATAAAAAATAAAAAATATGTACAATGAAAACATATGAAATGACAAGTATGTAAACTGACCTATATACAAAATTATATGTAAGGAAAATGAAAAATATGTTATATGACAAATAAATGAAATAACAACTAAATATAAAGGCAAGTATTACAAATGAAAAATATATGTAATGAAAGTATATAAAATGACAAATATACAGAATGACAGATGAATAAAAGGAAACATGTTTAATATGTCAATTGTGTATAACGACAAATATATAAAATGACAGATACGTAAATGACACTTGTGTAACATGAACAATGTAAAGAGTTACAAATGTATAAAATGACGGATATATAAAATAAAAAACATGCTGAATAAACAATATATAAAATTTAAAATATATATAATAATAAGTATGTGAAATGGCAGATCTATAAAATGAAAAAATATGTAAATGAAAAACGTCCCAAATGAGAAATGTATTAAATGATGGATACATAAACTGAATAATATGTGAAATCACAAATACATAACATGACAAAGATGTAAAGTGACAAATATAGAAAGTCACTAGGTATTTAAGATGACAAATATGTAAAAAGATAAATATGTAAAATGAAAAATATGTTAAACGACAGATATATAACCAGGCCAGGACAACTAAGGCAAGCCCAAGACAACTGGAGCAAGCCCAAGACAACTGGATCAAGCACAAGAAAACTGGAGCAAGGCCAAGGTAACTGGAGCAAGCCCGGAGACTTGGAGAAATGCCAAAACAACTAGAGCAAGGCCATGAAAACTGGAGCAAGGCCAATCAAACTGGAGCAAGCCTAAGACAACTAGAGCAAGCCCAAGAAAACTGGAGCAAGCCCTAGACAACTGGAGCAAGTCCAAGACAGCTGAAGCAAGGCGAAGGCAACTCGAGAAAGCCAAAGACAACAGGAGCAAGCCAACGATCATTGGAGCATGGCCAATACACCTGGAGCAAGCCCAAAACAACTAGAATAAGAACAAGACAACTGGAGCAAGGCCATGACAACTGGAGCAAGCCCAAGACAACTGGAGCAAGTCCAGGAAAGCTGGAGCAAGCCCAAGACAGCTGGAGCAAGCCCAAGACAAGTTGACCAAGCCCAAGAAAATTGGAGCAAGGCCAAGAAAACTGGAGCAAGCCCAAGACAACTGAAATAAGCCCAAGACAACTGGAGCAAGGCCAAGACAACTGGAGCAATTCCAAGACAACTAGAGCAAGCCCAAGACAACAGGAGCAAGCCCAAGACAATTGGAACAGGCCCAATACAACTGGAGCAAGGCCAAAGACAACAGGAGCAAGCCAACAATCATTGGAGCAAGGCCAATACACCTGGAGCGAGCCCAAAACAGCTAGAGCAAGACCAAGACAACTGGAGCAAGGCCACGATAACTGGAGCAAGCCCAAGAAAACTGGAGCAAGCCCAAGACAACTGGATCAAGCACAAGAAAACTGGAGCAAGGCCAAGGTAACTGGAGCAAGCCCGGAGACCTGGAGAAATGCCAAAACAACTAGAGCAAGGCCATGAAAACTGGAGCAAGGCCAATAAAACTGGAGCAAGCCTAAGACAACTAGAGCAAGCCCAAGACAACAGGAGCAAGCCCAAGACAATTGGAACAGGCCCAATACAACTGGAGCACGGCCAAAGACAACAGGAGCAAGCCAACAATCATTGGAGCAAGGCCAATACACCTGGAGCAAGCCCAAAACAACTAGAGCAAGACCAAGACAACTGGAGCAAGGCCACGACAACTGGAGCAAGCCCAAGACAACTGGAGCAAGCCCAGGAAAGCTCGAGCAAGCCCAAGACAACTGGAGCAAGCCCAGGAAAGCTCGAGCAAGCCCAAGACAACTGGAGCAAGCCCAAGACAAGTGGACCAAGCGCAAGACAATTGGAGCAAGGCCAAAACAACTGGAGCAAGCCCAAGACAACTGGAAAAAGCCCAAGACAACTAAAGCAAGGCAAAGACAACTGAAGCAATTCCAAGAAAACTGTAGCAAGCCCAAGAAAACAGGAGCAAGCCCAAGACAGCTGGGGCAAGGCCAATCAAATTGGAGCAAGCCCAAGACAACTGGAGCAAGCCCAAGACAACTGGAGCAAGGCCAAGATAACTAGAGAAAAGCCAAGACAACTGGAGCAGGGCCAAAAAAAATAGGGCAAGGCAAAGACAGATGGAGTTAGCCCAAGACTACTGGAGCAAGGCCTAGAAAACTGGAGCAAGCCCAAAAGATTTGGAGTTAGGCCATGACCACTGGAGCAAGCCCAAGACACCTGGAGCAAGCCGAAAACAACTGGAGCAAGGCCAAGACAACTGCAGCAAGTCCAAGACAACTGTAGCAAGACCAAGACAAATAGAGCAAGCCCAAGATAAATGAAGCAAGTCCAAGACAACTAGACCAAGGCCAACAAAACTGGAGCCTCCCAAGACAACTTCAACAAGCCCAAGACAACTGGAGCATGCCGCAGACAACTGGAGCAGGGCCAAGACGACTGGAGAAAGAAAAAGCGAACTAGAGCAAGCCCAAGAAACCTTGAGCAGGCCTAAGAAAACTGGAGCAAGGTGAAGACAAGTGAAGGAAGGCCAAGACAACTGGCGAAAGGCCAAAACAACTGGAGCAAGGCCAAGAAAGTTCTAGCAACCCCAAGACAACTTGAGTAAGGCCAAGACAAATCAAGGAAGCCCAAGAGAGCTAGAGCAGGCCCAAGACAACTGGGGCAAGTTGAAGACAACTGGAGCAAGCCTGATACCTCTGAAGAAAGGCCAAGACAATTGAAGCAAGCCCAAGACAGCTGGAGGAAGCCAAAGAAAACTGGAGAAAGGCCACAATAACTGGAGCAAGGCCAAGAAAACTGGAGCAAGCTCAAAGCAACTTAAGGAATCCAAAGACAGCTGGAGCAAGTCCAAGACAACTGGAGCAAGGCCACGACAACTGGAGCAAGCACAGACCAACTGGAGAAATTCCAAGACAACTGGAGAAAGGCCAATACAACTGGAGCAATCCCAAGACAATTGAAGCAAGCCCAAGACAATTGGAGCAAGCCCAAGACAACTGGAGCAAGCCCAAGACATTTGGAGCAAGCCCAAGACAACTGGAGCAAGCCCAGGAAAGCTCGAGCAAGCCCAAGACAACTGGAGCAAGCCCAAGACAATTCGAGCAACGCCAATACCATTGGAGTAATCCCAAGACAACAGGACCAAGTCCAAGATAATTGGACCAAGCCCAAGACAACTCGAGCGAGCTAAAGACTACTGGAGCAAGGTCAAAGACAACTGGAGCAAGGCCAAGACGACTGGAGCAAGGGCAAGACAACTATGGCAAGGTCAAGACAGATGGAGCAAGCCCATGACTAATGGAGCAATGGGAAGACAACTGGAGCAAGATCAAGACAACTAAAGCAAGCCCAAGAAAATTGGGCCAAGCCCAAGACAACTGGTGCAAGCCTGATACAACTAAAGCAAGGCCAAGACAACTGGAGCAAGCCCATGACATCGCGAGCAAGCCCAAGACAATAAGGCCAATCCTAAGACAACTGGAGCAAGGCCAAGACATCTGGAGCAAGGCCAAGACAACTGGAGCAAACCCAATACAGCTGACGCAAGCCAAAGACAACTGGAGCAAGCCCAAGACAACTGGTGCAAGCCCAATACAACTGGACCAAGCCTAAGACAACTGGAACTAGGCCAGGAAACCTGGAGCAAGCCCAAGACAACTGGAGATATCCCAAGACAACTAGAGCAAGCCCAAGACAACTGGACCAAGGCAAAAACAACTGGAGCATGCCCAAGAAACATGGACCAAGCCAAACAAAACTGGAGCAAGGCCACAACAACTGGAGCAAGTCCAAGACAACTGGAGCAAGCCCGAGAAAACTGGAGCAAGACCAAGACAACTGAAGCAATTCCACAAAAACTAGGGGAAGGCCAAGACAGCTGGAGCAAGCCCAATAAATCTGGAGCAAGCCCAATAAAATTGGAGAAAGGACAAGACAACTGGAGCAAGGCCAAGAAAACTGGAAAAAGATCAAGACAACTGGAGCAAGCTCAAGAGAACTGGAGCAGGCCAAAGACAGCTGGAGCAGGGACAAGACAAGTGGAGCAAGGCAAAGACAAGTGGAGCAAGCCCAAGACAACTGGCGTAGGCCCAAGACAACTGGAGCAAGGCCAAGACAACTGGAGAAAGGCCTAGACAACTGGAGCAATGCCAAGACAGCGGTAGCAAGCCCAAGACAACTGAAGCAAGGCCAAGACAGCTTGAGAAAGGCTAGGGAAACTGGAGCAAGCCAAAGACAACTGAAACACGTATACAATATGAAATGACAAATAAATCCAATGACAAATATGTAAAATGACAAGTATACAAAATGACAGCTATGTAAACAGACACATGTAAAATGACAAATATGTAAAATAAAACACATATAAAATGAAAATAACGTAAAATGACAAATATATAACATCTCAAATGTATACAGTGACAAATATTTGAAATGATAAATATATCAAATGAAAACTATGTAAGATAAAGAATATATCAAATGAAAAATATATAAAATGACAAATACATGGAAGGACAAAAAAATAATGACAGATATACAACATGAAATATATATAAAATTACAAATATATAAAATGACAGGTATAACAAATGACAAATAGGTCAAATGACAAATATATAAAATAAACAATATGTAAAATTACAAATATAAAAGGTAAACAATATGTAAAATGATAAACATGAAAATTGACAAAATATGTAAAATGGCAAATATATAAAATAACAAAGATGTGACATGAAGAGAATGTAGAATGACACATATATAAAATAACAAATATGTAAGCTGACTAATATGTAAAATTTCAAACATGATAATCGACTAATATATGAAATGACAACTATAAGAAGTGAAAAATATTTCCAATGAAAAATATTTCAAATGAAAAGTTTATAAAGTGCAAAATATGTAAAGTTTAAATTGTTTTAAGTTACCAAATGTCTGAAATCAAAAACATATAAAGTGACTAATATGTCAAATGACAAAAATTTAAATTGACAAAAATATAAGGTGCAAAATATGTATGGTGACAAATATGTAAAACGAAAAGCATATAAATGATGAATATGCAATATGACAAATATTTTTAATCGAAATCTGTAAAATGACACACATATTTAATGACAAATGTATAAGATGACAATTTTGTAAACTGACAAACATGCCATATGACAAATATGTAAAACTACAAATATATAACATGACAAATATGTTAAAGGAAAAGTACGTAAAATGGAAAATATATGAATAGAAAATGTTTAAAATAACAAATATTTGGAATGAATATTATGGAAAAAGACAAAGATGTATTATGAGACACTTAAAAACTGGAATATATTTACAATTACAAATATATGAAATGGCAAACATGCAAAATGACAAATATGTTTCAAACGAAAAATACCTAAGACTACAACTATACAGAAAAGCAGATATTTAAATGACAGATATGTAGAATTTCATAAATGTGAAATGAAGAAAAGATTCAATGAAATAAATGAAAGATCACAATTATGTAACATGACCAATTTAAAAGGTGACAAATTTGGAAAATAAAAAATATATAAAATTAGAAGTATGCAAAAGAAAAATATATAAAATGATGCATTTATTAAATGACAAATATACAAAATTGAAGATATGTCACATAACAGATATACAAAATGACAAATATATGAAATGAAAAATATAGAAAAGGACAAGTATGCACAATGAAAAATGTATAAAGTGACAAATAGTTAGAATGAAAAATGTAGCAAATGAAGAATATATAAAATGATAAATATATGAAATGAACAATTTGTGGGGTGACAAACATATAAAATAAGAAATATGTAGTGACAAATATTTGAAATGACAAAGTATATAACATGACAAATATGTAAAATGATGAATATGTAAAATGACAAATATGTAAAATGACAAATACATAACAAGCCCAAGACAACTGGAGCAAGTCCAAGACAACTGGAGCAAGCCCAAGAAAACTGGAGCAAGCCCAAGAGAACTTGAGCAAGCCCAAGACACCTGGAGCAATCCCAAAACACGTGGAGCAAGGCCAAGACAACTGGAGCAAGCCCAAGAAAACTGGAGCAAGCCCAAGAGAACTTGAGCAAGCCCAAGACACCTGGAGCAATCCCAAAACACGTGGAGCAAGGCCAAGACAATTGGAGCAAGGCCAACAAAACCGGAGCAAGCCCAAGACAACTAGAGAAAACCCAAGACAACTGGAGCAAACCTTAGACAAATGGAGCACGTTCAGGACAGCTGGAGCAAGGGGGAGACAACTGGAGCAAGCCAAAGAGAACTGGAGCAAGCCAAAGATAATTGGAGCACGGCCAAGACACCTGGAGAAAGCCCAAGATAACAGGAGCAAGCCTGATACAACTGGAGCCCAAGACCACTGGAGAGCAAGCCTGATACAAAGCAAGGCCAAGACCACTGGAGAAAGCCCAAGACATTGGATCAAGCTCAAGACAACTGGAGCAAGCCCAATACATCAGGAGCAAGCCCAAGACAAGTGGACCAAGCCCAAGAGAACTGGAGGAGGTTCAAGACAACTAGAGCAAGGAGAAAACAACTGGAGCAAGCCCAAGACAACTGGAGCAAGCCCAATACAATTGGAGCAACGCAAATACAATTTGAGTAATCCCAAGACAACAGGAGCAAGTCTAAGATAATTGGACCAAGCCCAAGACAACTTGAGGAAACCAAAGACTACAGGAGCAAAGTCAAAGACAACTGGAGCAAGGCCAAGAAGACTGGAGCAAGGGCAAGACAACTATGGCAAGGCCAAGACAGATGGAGCAAGCACAAGACTACTGGAGCAATGCAAAGACAAATGGAGCAAGATCAAGACAACTAAAGCAAGCGCAAGAAAACTGGGGCAAGCCAAAGACAAATGGGGCAAGCCGAAGACAACTAGAGCAAGGCCAAGAAACCTGGAGCAAGCCCAAGACAACTGGAGCAAGCCCAAGACAGCTGGAGCAAGGCCAAGACAACTCGATCAAGCCCAAGACACCTGGAGCAAGCCCAAGACAACTGGAGCAAGCCCAAGACAGCTGGAGCAAGGCCAAGACAACTCGATCAAGCCCAAGACACCTGGAGCAAGCCGCAAACAACTGGAGCAAGGCCAAGTGAACCGGAGCAAGTGGAAGACAACTGGAGCAAGCCCAAGACAACTGGAGCAAGCCCAAGACAAATGAATCAATCCCAAGACAACTGAAGCGAGGGAAAGACAACTGGAGTAAGCCTGAGAAAACGGGATCAAGGCAAAAACAAGTGGAGGAAGCCCGATTCATCTGGAGCAAGCTCAAGACAACTGGAGCATGTCGAAGGAAACTGGACCAGTGAAACGACAACTAGAAGAAGGTCAAGCCAACTGGAGCAAGCCCAAGAGAACTGGAGCAGGCCCAGGACACCTGGAGAAAGGCCAAGAAAACTTGAGCAGGGCCAAGACAACTGCAGTATGGCCGAGAAAACTGGAGCAAGGCCAAGACAGTTTTAGCACATCCAGGAGAACTGGAGCAAGACCAAGATAAAATGAGAAAGCCCAAGACAACTGGGGCAGGCAGAAGACAACTGGAGCAAGCCTGATACAACTGGAGCATGGCCAAGACAACTGGAGCAAGCCTTAGATGACCAGAGCAATCCCAAGACAAGTGGTGCAAGCTGAATACAATTGGAGCAAGCCCAAGACAAGTGGAGCAAGCCCACGACAACTCGAGCAAGGCCAAGACAACTAAAATTAGGCCAAAACAACTGGAGCAAGCCCAAAACAATTGAAGCTATCCCAAGACAACTGGAGCAAGTCCAAGACAACAGGCGCAAGGCATAGACAACTGGAGCAAGACCAAGACAACTGGAACAAGCCCGAGATAACTGGAGCAAGGCCAATACAACTGGAGCAAGCCCAACAGAACTGAAGCAAGCACAAGACAGTTGGACCAAGCCCAAGACAACTGGCGCAAGGCCAAGACAACTGAAGCAAGGCCAAGTCAACTGGAGCAAGGTCAAGACAACTGGAGCAAGGCCAAGACAATTGGAGCAAGGCAAAGACAGCTGGAGAAAGCCCAAGACATCTTGAGCAAGTACAGGACAACTGGAGCAAGCCCAAGACAACTTGAGCAAGCCCAAGAAAAGTGAAGCAAGCCCAAGAGAACTGGAGCAAGCCTAAGACAACTGGAACAAGGCCAAGAAAACTGGAGCAAGCCCAAGACAACAGGAGAAACCCCAAGACAACGGAAGCAAGGCCAAGAAAACTGGAGCAAGCCCAAGACAACAGGAGAAACCCCAAGACAACGGAAGCAAGGCCAAGGAAACTGGAGCAAGGCCAAGACAAATTGAGCAAGCCCAAGACACCTCGAGCAAGCCCAAAACACCTCTGGCAAGGCCAAGAAAACTGGAGCAAGTCCAAGTGTACTCGAGCAAGGCCAACACAACTGGAGAAAAGCCAAGAAAACTGGAGCAAGCCCAAGACAACTGTATTCAGCCCAAGACAACTAGAGCAGGCTAAAGACATCTGGATCAAGGCCAAGACAACTGGAGCAAAGCCAAGACAGAAAAAGCAAGGCCAAGACAACTGGAGCAAGCCCAATACAAATGGAGCAGGGCCAAGAAAGCTCGAGCAAGCCCAAGACAGCTAGAGCAGGCCCAACAAAACTGGGGCAAGCCAAAGACAACTGGTGGATGAAAAAGACAACTGGAGGAAGGCCAAGAAAACTGGAGCAAGCCCAAGAAACCTGGAGCATGCCCCAGACAATTGGAGCAAGTCCAAGACAGCTGGAGCAAGTCTAGGACAACTGGAGCAAGTCAAAGACAACTAGAGGAAGCCAAAGGTATCAGGAGCAAATCCAAGACAATTGAAGCAAGCCCTAGACAACTCGAGCAAGCCTGAAAAAACTGAAGCAAGGCCAATACAACAGGAGCAAGCCCAAGACAACTGGAGTAATTCCAAGACAACATGAGCAAGCCTTAGACAAATAGACCAAGCCTAAGACAACTGGAGCAAGGCCAAGACAT
>SZWC01014547.1:14323-22294 GCA_023375785.1 Penium margaritaceum
CAAGTTTCAAAATGGGTGTTTCTATTGTAATGTTGTCAGTCATACACAGTTATACAGTTGGTTGTGACCACTCGGCAGTGTCCATGCTCGTGCAGATCCCTGAGGCGGACCCAGCTGGAGACGGAGTTCCCTGAGGTGGTGCTCCACCCACTAGAGGCAACCTGGTAGCCTACCTGGTGTACCAGAGGGTTGCCACGACCTACGGACTGCGTTTGGAGACCTTCAGGATTTTCTCGGTGGACAGCCCTGCCAGGCTGATTTGCATGTTTGTTTTCTTACACTCTCCGACTGCTGCCGGACATAGGCGTGTGACCATTCGTTGTGTCCGTATTTTTGTCTTGCATCCGGAGGATCAGACGGCGCTCCGTTTGGACGCCTGTGCGCAGAGTTATGGCCAAAATAGTGGTTTTGGGCCGGTTCAGGACCGACAGGTGCCGCCGCGTGCGCCACCCGCTGTGAGCCGCGGCGGCTGCTTATGTTGTGGACCTGTCATCTGTCAACTCTCTCTGCACATTCACTGAAATACAGCTTCTGAGACTTGTCTTGTCTCTCCTAGCCAGTCCTTTGCTGTTCTCGAACCCGCTTGCATGCTAGTGCGTTAAGCTGACCTGTCTATGCCGCCACGTCAGCAGCAGCATTGCTAGGAAGCTGTGGTGAAGCTTTTCAAGGTATCAGAGCAGCGAGCCAGAGCTCGCACAGCAACGCAGCAGAGACGCAGCGTTTTGCAGCAGTAGTGACCGACAGCAGCAACCCTGAGTGGCAGCAGCAGCACAGCCCACCGTAGCAGCAACGAGTCCTATGAGGGGGGGCCATCACCACACAACAGTAGACGCAGCCACGACGGCAAGAGCGATCGCGGCCTCTCCACCCACGGCCGCAGCAGACGCAGCAGACGTGGCCGTGACATCAGCCGCGGAAGTAGCAGCAGCAGCGGCAGAAGGGAGCAGCTACGGCAGCAGCAGCCGCGGTAGTGGCAGCCGCCGCGGCAGCAGCAGCCGTGGCATTGGCGGCAGCCGCAACAGCCAGCAGCAGCTGCGGCCGCGGCAGCAGCAGCAGCAGCCACGGCTGCTACAGCAGCAGCGGAGCAGCGCAGCGCTACAGCGCAGCAGCGCAGCGCTACAGTGCAGCGCAGCGCAGCAGCAGAGCAGCAGCGCAGTGCAGCAGTAGCCACAGCGCAGCAGCAGCGCAGCGTAGCAGCGGCAGCGCAGCAGCACAGCAGCGCAGCAGCAACGCAGCAGTAGCGGCAGCGCAGTAGCGCAATAGCAGCAGCGGCAGCGCAGCTGCGCAGCAGCAGCAGCGGTAGCGCAGCAGTAGCAGCGCAGCGCAGCAGCGGCAGCACAACAGCAGCACAGCGCTGCCGCGGCTGCACAGCAACAGCGGCAGCGCAGTAGCGGCAGCGCAGTAGCAGCAGCGCAGCACAATAGCGGCAGCGCTGCAGTAGCGCAGCGTAGCAGCAGAGCAGCAGCAGCAACGGCCACTGTGGCAGCAACAGCACCGGCAGTGGCGTAGACGACAGCCGCAGCCCGCTGCTGATGTCAGCAGACCCCTGCTGATGTAAGCAGTGAGTATGCTGACGTCATCACAGACTTGGTGAAATTTTTGACGAAAAGTCAATTTTTGCCAGCGTTTCAATTCCTCGAGAAACGGTGACAGTTCTGTGTTCGGACGACTTTTGCACCGCCTCAGCATGGAGTCAAGCACCTCCAAGGGCAAGGAGCGGGAAGACACCATCATGAGCGGGGTCCCCAGCCCACGCTCAAAGGCGATTGACTTCCTACTGGTGGAGCAGTCATCACTCCGCCAGCGCCAGGATGAGCAGTCAACGATTCTGCGACAGATCCGCGATGCCTTGGTCTCCCTCTCTGGGACACCGGGACATCAGCCCAGGAATGAGAGAGAGGCAACCCCATCGGCCCAGGAGTCTGCTGGTCTCGCTACCGCCCCTGCGCAGAGACAGGATTCCATTGTCGAGGAGTGGGATCATGCTCCTCCTCCCACTGGGGAGGATGCGCTTCGCTGGCTGCTGGAGTAGATGAGTAGCCTGCGCATTGAGCCGCCGGCGCCCAGTCCGAGGGGACAGCAACAGCAACAACAGTAGCAACAGTAGTCACAGGGGCAGCAGCAGCAGCAGCAGTAGCAGGCCGACCCGCATCAGGCCTCGGATGCCGCTGGGGGAGTAGCGTTGATGCCTCTCATGCCCTTCCCACGTCCGTTCCCAGCACCACCTAAGGTCTAGCTCCCCACGGAGCGACGACCCAAGGACTTCGAGACTTCCCCACCTCGCTACGACAGCAAAGTGGGGTTTGATTGTTGGGAGGTGCTGTTTCAGGTATGGGCTGACTCGGAGGGGGTCTGGCCCTACTACCACAGCCAGTATCAGACGGCTGATCCGCTCCAGTCCCTTACGGCAGCGCATGCCATGCGTGGAGTGCTGTACGCGGTTCCACAGGAGACAGTGGTCGACTTCCGCCCTTTCCTGGGCGCGCCTGGGACGAGAGCAGGCGCAGACCCGCGCCGCGGCTGGGAGCTGGCGCTGACCCTATTTGCAGCAGAGACTCACGCGACCCGGTCCGCGCGCCCTCGCGAGTTCCACTCTCTTCATCAAGGACCCTCAGAGTCTGCAGCTGATTATTGGCGTCGGGCCATGCGCCTGTACACTCGCCTGGGCACCGGAGGCGGCTCTCAGCTCTGGACACTAGATGCCATCATGCTGGGAGTGCGCCCTGAGCTCACTGACACCTTCTCCCGCCTCGACCAGGATGTCCTCGCATCCATGTCCGACACCCTACAGCTGCTGCCCTGGACGCAGCGGTACTTCATCCAGGTCGCGACGGCTGACGAGGCAGCCCGAGCGCATCGGCAGGGTGCCATGGCCGCAGCAGCAGTGGGAGCGACGTCCTCTACGCCTTCCACACCGTCGTCCGCCTTCACCCCCACCAGCTATACCTCTTCCTCTCCCGCCTCCTCCCCTATTGCTCCGACAGCCACTGTAGTAGTCGTGAAGGGGAAGAAGGCGAAAAAGAAGAAGGGACCGCAGAAGACTTGTGGTAGCACCGGACGGGTTGTTCGATACCACAACTACGGCGGACCTCGTTGCTACAATGAGTGTCAGCAGGAGCTGGACTAGGCGAGGATCACCCGCGGTCTTCAGGCAGCCCATGAGGAGCGGATCCACACTGGAGCAGCAGCCCGTGCCGCGGCGACCTCGGGTGCAGCACCGGCGGCAGGCCCGCCGCCATCCGGGGGGAGCACCACGCCGGACCCGAGGGACTAGACCATCGCAGAGCTACGTCGACTGCTGGCACTTCGCTCTCAGGGAGGTGCGAGTGTGCTGTCACAGCCGAGTGGTCCACAGACTGACTGTCCATCTGTGTTTGTTGCATGTGGTCATGCTTCTGGGGGGGCTGTGTCGCCTGGTGAGGATGAGTCTGACAGCACAGAGTGGTTGGATGAGTCGCATCGTCGTGCATTGTCCCGTTGTCCTGACACTCGTGCTGAGCGTCCAGCGGAGGCAGCGTGCTCAGTTGCTCACTGCACCGTGACCACCACAGGTCGTGAGGCAAGTGGCCACTGGATCATTGACTCAGGGGCCACTCACCACATGACCTGCGACCGTATCGCCTTTGTCGTGCTTGGTCCTGTTGGGTCTGTTCGGTCAGTGCGGACAGGTTCTGGGCAGTCACTACCTGTTCAAGGGACAGGGGTCGTACGGTTCGATGGTCCGTCTGGTCCCGTGTACCTTTCTGACGTGCTTTTTGTGCCTGATCTCGAGCTCAGCCTGCTCTCTGTCCGTGCCTGCACGAGGATGGGTCTCTCTATTCACCACTCCTCTGATGATGCCACGATCACAACACTTGACACTTCCACGGTTGTGTTGCGGGCCACTGTTGTGGATGACCTCTATCGCATCGTGCGCTGCTCTGCCTTTGACTCCTCCCCTTGCTCGTCTGCTTGCGTCTTTGTCACTGGGGTGTTGTCTCCTGACCACCAGCGCCTGTTACACCGGCGCCTGTGTCATGTGAGCACGGACACTGTGTCCAAGCTCATCCGTACACAGCCTGCCCTCGGTCTTGACGCGGCTTCCTTCGAGAAGCCGCCTAAGACCGACTGTCTTTTCTGCGCTCAGGGCAAGATGCATCCCTGCACCTACCCTGCCTCCGTCACTCGCGCGCAGCGTCCCCTGGAGCTTGTCCACTCGGACCTCCTCGGACCTCTCCCTGTCGAGTCTGTCGCTGACCGTGGTCGGTATGTCCTTACCCTCATGGATGACTTCACCCGCACGCGGTGGGTCTACTGCCTTCGCCACAAGAGCGATGCCGCTCTTGCCGTGCGCCTGTGGCTCGTGATTGCTGAGCTTCAGTCTCGTCACTCCCTCCACACCTTCCGCTCTGACCGCGGCGGTGAGTATCTCGGTGAGTTGACCACTCACTTCGCCGAGCTTGGTATCTGTCACCAGCTCTCGGCGCCTGCTACGCCGCAGCAGAACGGTGTGTCTGAGCGCTGGAACCGCACCATGGAGGACGCGGTTCGTGCTATGCGCACTGAGTGCGGTCTCCCGGAGTCCTTTGCCTTTGAAGGCTTTGCCTACATGACGTGGGTCTGGAACCGCCTCCCGCATGGTCCCTTGCCGGACCACGTCACGCCGTATGAGCTGTGGTTTGGTCACCGTGCGGACCTCAGGCTTGCTCGCGTCTGGGGCTCCTTGGCTTGCGTCTGGTACACCGAGGACCAGCAAGGGTCCAAGGTCTCTCCGCGCAGCCGGATGTGTGCCTTCCTTGGTGTCTCCTCGCGCTCCAAAGCGTGGCGTTTCTGGGATGCAGGTCGACACCACATATTTGAGTCGCGGGACGCACTGTTCTTTGAGGCACTGTCGTACCGCGACCTGTCTGCCATTCTCACCCAGGCAGCGTCTCACGTTCCTACATGTGAGGCCTCCCGTCGGCTAGGGGAGTCTGTCCCACAGTGTGAGTCCGTCCGGGGTGCCTCCGGGGTGGGACCGTCGCTAGCCACCATTGACCCGGCCATCATTGCTGTCGGGCCTGTGGTCTCTACGCTTGCCTCGCTTGCGCCTGCCGCGTCTGCATCGCCCGCGCCTGCCACGACTGTCTCGCCCGCACCTGCCATGACTGCCTCGTCTCCTGCCTCGCCTGCGTGCGCTGCTTTGCCTGCGGGCGCTGCACCTGCCTCGCCTGTAGTGCCTGCCTCACGAGGCGCCTGTACGGAGGTGCACCCTGAGGCGCCTGCAGCGCCTGCCTCACCCACACCCGCCGCGACCGCCTCGCCCGTGCCTTCCGCGACTGTCTCGCCCGTGCCTGCAGCGCCCGCTTCGCCCGCGCCAACCGCGACTGTCTCGCCCGCGCCTGCAGCGTCTCCAGACACACCACCTGCCCTCCCTGTGCCTGAGCCATCGGTCAGCTCAGACTCTGGCTACTCCCGTGGGCCAGGTGGACGTCTCCACCCACTGGCCTTACGTGCACCTCGGACTACAGTTGCACCACCCAGACGACGCACCCGCAGCGTGCACAATGGTGACCCTGGCACGAAGGCTCTCGACCTGAGTGTCCAAGGCACCTACACGGAGGTGCACCCAGCCTGTCCCATTGGGCACCAGCTGATCGCTGAGAAGCACGAGGCTGCACAGGCAGCTGCCGCTGACCTGGTTGTGGTCCGTCCGACCCGCGAGGCGTGTGTCCTGGCCACCCGGAGCTCTCCTTTGACGGTCCCAGATCCAAACACGTTAAAGGAGGCTCTCTCAGGAGATGATGCTGAGCAGTGGTGGGCCGCCTGTGAGGACGAGCTCAGGGCCATCCGGGAGCACGGAGTTCTTGAGCTGGTCGACCGTCCTGAGGGACGAAAGGTCGTGCAGGCCAAGTGGGTCTTCCGCAAGAAAGTGAAGCCTGACGGCTCACTGGACCGCTATAAGGCCCGCTTGACTGCCAAGGGGTTCTCTTAGGTTGAGGGGGTGGACTTCACTAACACCTTTGCCCCTGTTGGCCGCATGATCACAGCTTGCATGCTGCTTGGTGTGGTCGCCCATCATGACTGGGAACTGCACCAGATGGATGTGAACAATGCGTTCCTCCACGGCACCTTGGAGGAGGAGATCTACATGGTCCAGCCACCTGGGTTTGAGGTCGAAGGCAACAAGGTTTGGCGCTTGCGCAAGGCCTTGTACGGCCTGAAGCAGTCGCCCCGGTGCTGGAACCAAGAAATCACTCGCACCCTCATGCAGGCTCAATACGTCCAGAGCGACGCCGATCCGTCACTCTTCATCCGACGGACAGCTGAGCACCTCACTGCCATTCTGGCGTACGTGGACGATCTCCTGATTGCATCTCCTTCACTGGAGGCCGTGAAGGAGGCCAAGGCAGTCCTGCAGACCGCCTACAAGATGAAGGACCTTGGTCCAGCGGCTGATTTCCTTGGGATGGAGATTGTGCATGATCTTCGTCGACGGACACTCCTCCATCATGCACGATATGCACAGGTTGTGGGGGAGCGGTTTGCTGACCTCCTTGGCGCTGTCCCTGCCGCCTCATCACCCATCACTCCCGACGGGCAGGACGCTTTGAAGGTGACAGACCCGGCCGATCTGGGCGAGGCTGTGGACGTGACCCTGTACATGCGCATCATTGGCTCACTGATGTACTTGGCCACGACCACACGTCCCGACATTGCGTTCGCTGTCAACCTACTCGCACAGTTCAGTCAGTCTCCTCGGGCTCGCGCTCTGCACGCAGCTTTGCGAGTCGTCCGGTACATGGTCTCCACACCGTATCACGGACTCTGCTTTTGGAGACAGTGCTCTGTTGTGGTAGATGGCCACACCGACAGCGACTGGGCGTGGAGTCCTGATGGACGCAGCCGCACGGGTTACGTGTTCCTGCTTGGTGGCACCGCTGTGTCTTGGCGCAGCGGCAAGCAGGGGTGCATTGCTTGCAGCTCCTCAGAGACTGAGTATGTTGCTTTAGGCGCTAGCGCCGCTGAGGCGGTGTGGCTGTAGCGGCTGTTTCAGTGTTTGGGTAAGTCGGTGCCTACCATCGTCCTCCGCTGCAACAACCAGAGTGCTCTCGCGATCGCTGAGAACTCTGGTGTGTTCCACAAACGCACGAAGCACATCGTTGTCGAGTATCACTTCGTGCGCGATCTAGTAGAGCGGCAGTTGATCTCCATCGTCTGGGTAGGCAGAGACTTGCAGTGCGCTGACTTTCTGACCAAGGCACTGGCTCGTGGGAAGTTCCTCGGGGCTGTTCGTTCCGTCGGGTTGCGACCCGTGTCTGAGAGTGGGTGACTGTCCGGGTCTCTGTTGAGCACTCTGTGTTGCACCGGCACGCGTTCTGCACGTGTATGGACATGCGTACCATCGGGTCATGGGGGAGTGTTATGATGCTGTCAGTCATACACAGTTGTACAGTTGGTTGTGACCACTCGGCCGTGTCCATGCTCGTGCAGATCCCTGAGGCGGACCCAGCTGGAGACGGAGTTCCCTGAGGTGGTGCTCTACCCACTGGAGGCAGCCTGGTAGCCTACCTGGTGTACCAGAGGGTTGCCACGACCTACGGACTGCGTTTGGAGACCTTCAGGATTTTCTCGGTGGACAGCCCTGCCAGGCTGATTTGCATGTTTGTTTTCTTACACTCTCCGGCTGCTGCCGGACATAGGCGTGTGACCAGTCGTTGTGTCCGTCTTTTTGTCTTGCATCCGTAGGATCAGACGGCGCTCCGTTTGGACGCCTGTGCGCAGAGTTATGGCCAAAACAGTGGTTTTGGGCCGGTTCAGGACCGACAGGTGCCGCCGCGTGCGCCACCCGCTGTGAGCCGCGGCGGCTATTTATGCTGTGGACCTGTCATTTGTCAACTCTCTCTGCACATTCACTGCAATGCAGCTTCTGAGACTTGTCTTGTCTCTCCTAGCCTGACCCTTGCTGTTCTCGCACCCGCTTGCATGCTAGTGCGTTAAGCTGACCGGTCT
>SZWC01014547.1:22714-38723 GCA_023375785.1 Penium margaritaceum
ACACACACACACACACACACACGTAAGTGTCCAGTTACGAATGAGACCATAGTCAGGGTCGTTGAGTCGATTGTCGGGCGACGCGTGCAGAGTCGCATCGTGAGGGGTCGGATTAAAGAACGTTCGCTGAGAAATCGGAGGTCTTCAAGAATCGACGGTGAAGATGCGAGATGCATCTTCACAAATCAAGATTCGTCTCGATGCGTCGAGAAGTCGACCGGAAGGTCGTGATACTTCTATGGTACATTCGCCAGAGTGGTCAAAGTTGTCAGAAGGTTCGAGAAGATTCACTGGATGTGGGGGCAGTTGGCAGGTTTGTCCTCGATCGTTGGAGTGGATATCGCGGTTTCACGACGCGATGGGCTGTTTGTGTAAAAACAAAAATACTTACCCACAAAGATTAGGGACTCTTGTACGTCTGGTTCATAAGGCTCCCCCCCCTTTTAGCCGCGAGGTCCCGTTGTGCGATAAAAGATGTGGCCCGATGATAGCGGTAACAACCGTCCATTAGGTGATCAACGTCTTGGAGGTTGTCGTAGGGTTCCCAGCTGCTGTGCGCGGCGTCATAGCCATGCCACTTGACAAGATATTATGTGTTTTTAACTCGTCTCCGATGATCGAGGATGTCCTTGATAACGTCCACTTGAACAAGAGGCGGAGGGACATCCCTGACGGGGAAGTTTCTTGCATGGTCTTGGTAGTGCTTCAGTCTAATGGCATGGAACACTGGATGAAATTGCGTAGTGTTTGGGAATTTGAGTCGCGCAACCACGAGGGTTTGCATGCGCTTGATCTCAAATGGTCCCAACCATGGGCATTTGAGTTTTGAACAGTTGGCTCTGTGAAGATTGATGTTGGCCGAGCTTAGAAAGACATTTTCTCCGACGACGAATATGTCGTCCCTACGATGTTAGTCAGCTGCTCGCTTCATTGCTACTTCTGTCTTTGCAAAGATTTGTCATGTTTTTCCTCAAATGGTGGAGAAGTCTCGGCGTTGAACCCCGACCACGGGAATGTTGCTACAACTTTGTACTCCGGCTGGTGTGGCATGAAGTTTGCCACGTACCACATCAAATGGATTTGTACCCGTTGCGATGGAAACTGCCATATTATATGTGATTTTGGTGGTTGGGAGTTTTTATGCCCAATCCCACCCGTGAGGTTTGCAAAGTGTTTGGTGAAGTTGTTCGATCGTGTGAGAGGATGAAACGCCGTCGAAAGTTGAATTCTGCTCCCTTAGCGAGTCATCAGTTTGCGCCACAAACGGCCGGTGAATTAACCATGCCTGTCGCTTGTGATGGTTCTCGGTACGTCATCTAGCTACACAATGTTGTTTAGAAACAACCGCGCTATTCCTTTGGTGCTGACGGTGGTTGTCATTGGGATTAAGTGGGACATTTTGGAAAACATGTTGATCACCACGAGAATTGCATTACATCCCTTGGGTGTGACCTGTAATCCCGTGACGAAGTCCATGGAGATATCGGCCCACGGTTCCGTTGGAATAGGGAGTGGCTGTAGAAGTCTGGGTGGCCGTGTGCGATGGGATTATTGTCACTGACATGTGTCGCAGGTTTTGCAAAAGTTGGCCACGTCGGATTGCATCATGTCCCATTATTTTTTTTTTGCCAGCTTCTTCAGCGTCTTGTCCTCTCCAAAGTGTAAACCTGGTCATGTGTCGTGGCACTCTTCGAGCAGCATTCGGCGAAGTTTGTCATTTGGGGGAACGACCACCTTGCGAGTGATTTGCAGTCGCCAATAGGGTGCGGCGTACCAAAATTTTGCCTTGTTGTACCCTCCGTGCCGGTCGTAGCCTTGTGCGAAAAGCCGCTCGAGATACGGGTCTCGCTACAGCTAAAATGTTGCCACCTCAGCCATGAAACCTGGTCAGCGGGTGAGTGGATTTGCGTAGTTGATTTTGCCTGGCCGGTACTTGAGATCATAGTCAAACGCAGATTCAAGAAACCCCATCCATTGGGTTTGACGTCGACTGAGGTTCGGCTATGTCTTCAGATGTTTCAACGCATGGTGGTCGGTGCGCACGATGCATGTGCGGCACTCCTGTTAACACTGTCATGTCTTGAATAAATGTGCGACAGCGAGTATTTCGTTCTCATGTATGGCGTAGTTGAGATTTGGTCCTCGCAATTTCTTAGGCATGAAGGCGACCGGTTGCTCCCCGTTGCCATGGTCTTGCAGGAGGATTGTGTCAATGGCTTGGTTTGACGCGTCAGTAGCCATGACGTAGTTGACCGTTGGATCTGCTCATTGCAGGGCCAGTGCCGAAGTCTGAGCGTTCCGCAAAGTGATGAACACTTCTTGTTTGTTGTCTCCCAGCCGCCACTCGTTTTCTTTCTGAGTGAGGCTGGAAAGAGGCGCTGACACTCGGGTGTAATCCCTTGCAAAACGCCGAGGGTAATTTCAGAAGCCGAGGAAAACTTGAACATCTCGGATGTTGGTCGGCATCGGCCAATCAGTGACTGCTGCCATTTTTTTTGGATCCATGGTGATCCGTCTAGCGTTGATGATGAGACCCAAAAACTCGATCAAATGGCGACCAAATTTGCACTACGAGAGTTTTCCGAAATGCTTCTCTCTTTGTAAAGCTTCCAGGACTTTTTGAAGATGTCCATCGTGTTCCTCCGAGGTGTAGCTATACACCAGAATGTGGTTGAGGTACACCAGGTGTGGACGAAAAATGTTTTTCATTGCCACCATGACCGTCGCCTGGGCATTTTTCAGTCCGAACAAGATTACCGTGAACTCAACATGCCCGTAGAAAGTTCAGAATGCCGTCTTCTCAATATCGGCGTCTGCCACACGTAATGATGCACTGCCACACTAGTGATAACCGCTGCACAAATCAATTTTGCTGAAAATTTGAGCCCCTCGGAGTTGTAGAATGGCTCTTGAGCTCCGAGAAGAGGGTGGCAGTTCTTGATGGTAACGTCGTTCAACGCTAGATAGTCCACGCACATCTCCATCTCACTAGTTTTATTTTCTACAAATAACATTGGTGTAGGGTATGGTGATGTGGATGGACGGATAAACCCCTGACCGAGAATCTCGTTGAGTTCCTTTTTCAGCTCGATCAAGTCGTGATGGCTCATCTCATAGGCCCCTCAAACTCTATGTATGCTGCCAGGCTTTAGTTCAATGTGATGGTCGATGTCTCGATGAGGAGGTAAGGTTCTCAAGAGTTTTTTGGGGAAGACGTTCGCAAACTCTTAGATGAGTGGCGCAAACTCTTCGAACACCATCACGAACTTTGTTGATGTCGATGAGGATGATAAGGCCGATGATGAGTCAGCTGGTGCCACTTTCGTTGGCTCAAGATGTATGAGCCACGCACGAGCTACGCCATCCAATAGTGCAGGTACCATTTTGCGACTCTTGTATCCTCAAGGCAATACTTTCAGCTGTATCTCCGGTTGGCCGTCCTCGTACTCCTCGTCAAACTTTGCGATCTCGGAAACCATCCATGGTGATCAAGGCCATTCAGATATGCGATTGTTCGTTGCAGTTTGCTCTATGCGGATAATAGTTGCACCTTTCACTCTTGCCCATTGCCGTTTCCCGACTTGGAAACGGCAAACGTTTTGCGACGTCCCCACTTCTTTGGCTTGCTGCCTGCTTTGACAGTTGCGGACCATGTGTACAACTTTTCCATTGTTGTAGCACGTTGGTGTGTCTCTCTAGTCGACGGTGTGCATTTCCATTGGAGTCCAGGAGTCCCCCGACTGGCTTTTTTTGTTTCCACGATGATTGTGGTTGGGAGGTCGCCAGCCATAGGATTCCTGGATCCGAGCATTGTAGTCGTTCCTATCGATCCTTTCTGCTGCTGTAATCATCCGCGACAAGTTGTTTTAGATGCCAAAAACGACAATTGCTCGCTGAATACATCGCTTGAGGCCGTTGTAGTGAAAACAGATTCCGTCGAGGGCGATGTCTGCTCTCATGATGATCTTACGGCATCTTTGAGTGTGCTTTGGCATGCTGGATTGGTGACGGAGGTGCTGGAGTTTGTACCGTTTGTCCGAATTATTGTTTAGTCGTCCAAAACGTGCGAGCATCACGCGCAAGAATTCATTCCAGACAGTTGGTGGCGTCAACACATTTTGCCACTGTGGGTTGATCTGCTCCAAGGGTAGAACGCCTGCGGTCAACGATATGATACGGGTGTCGTTGGCCATTGATGATGCCCCGCCGGTTTCCTACTGTCGTTGGAGGGTCTTTAGAACAGACCACCACGTTTGTGCCGTGCCATGTATAAGTGCGACTGTGAGGTCAATTTTATTTTGACTGTCGTTGACCCCAGAAGCGGTGTAGTCCACCTCTAAACTCGTCAGCCACATCCAAACTGTTGGTCTCTTCGAGTTTGTAGGATCAAACGGTTCTGGTGGAGGCGGACGAATTCTAGGTTTGCTCTAGAGTTGGGAATATCTCTCAATGAGCACCGCTTCTCGTGCACTTGCGTTGCAAAGAGCATCCATCACAACGTTGATCTATCGGAGAAGATGGCAATTGATCCCCTTGAGTGTGGAGATTCGGCTCGCCAGTTCCTCATTGATCCGCGCCTGTCGTTTGGTACCACATATCATTCCTATCACCGTCGTTGAGGCTTTTGGTAGGGTTGACTGGTCAACCGCCGTTGGGTCCATGACCAAATTGGTCCTCGAAGCCGTAGGGCTTGATCCTTCTGGCGCATAGCCTGATATGCCAGCATTCACTATCACTTCAGGGTTCGCGTGCATAGGCACGTTCTAGTCCTCCATGACCAAAATCCTCGCCGGAGACTCGCTGGTTGTCGTTGGTTGCACTCGCTTGCCTCACGTTGTAGTTGCAAAGTCTAGAAAGTCTTGATGTGCGGGATACACTGACGGCTTGTGCGAGGTAGTCCTCCAGATGAGTAAAGTAGTCGGATGCCTCTTCAGCACCGCTGCGCTCTGATCGAAAGCATTACGCCGAATGGAGAGCAAATGGTGAACAGGTAGGAGTTGCGATGCAGAAAACGATTTAGAATTTAGAACACTTGTGTAATTTAAAATTAGCGGTTAGTGTATTTCGATGAAAAGTGTCAAAATGATCGAACATATTTACACAAGTGTTGATTTACGAATGCGACATCGTCGGGGTCGTCGGGTCGATTGTCAGGCGATGCGTGCGGAGTCGCATCGTGAGCGGTCGGATTCGAGAAGGTCGGCCAAGACATTGGGGGTCTTTGAGAATTGACATTGAAGGTGCGAGATGCATCTTCGTAAATCTAGATTTGTCTCGGTGCATCGAGAAGTCAACCGAAAGGTTGTGATACTTATGTTGTAGATTCGCAAGAGTGGTCAAATTTGTCTGAAGGTTCGTGAAGATTCACTAGAGATGGGGGCAGTTGGCTGGTTTGTCCTCAACCGTTGGAGTGAATACTGCGGTTTCCCGATACAATGGGCTGTTTGTGTAATGAGAGAACTGCTCACTCGGATACATTAGGGTCTCGTATACGTCTGGTATGTAGTGGGAACCCTTGCTTACAATCTAAGTTTTCAGAACTTATACGCATGTAGGGCACGTGTAAAAATACAATCTTACATCATATTCTGGTGTTTGCACGTTGAGAACAAAAAATGGAAAAAGGGGTCATTGCTCGATTACAATCGAAGAAGAAAACCCTCATCAAGTATGCTTTTTCTCCCCCACCAAACACAAAACCCCCCATTTCCGATGCAAACATTGTTCCATCTCTATCCCAAACTACATCCGAGGTTAAGGGTTTTATCTTTACGCAGGATCTTGGGGGACCTGGCTACCACAGGGCCTGGCTCATTGTGTTTCAGTGCACGGGAGTCTCATATCCCCCTTACTAGCCTTCTGCAAAACCCTCTCCCCTCTCCTAAAGTCAATCACAAATCTCTCAAAAGAGGGATATGTGATCCGTCGACGAAAACACTGACATCAGCACTCTAACGCACGATGGATGTTGAAAAACCTCTTTGAAGCTTTCTAACTTTGTTGTCCCTGACATGAAAACACAGTCCAGCCACTTGATGCACTAGCCACAGGGCAGATGCAAGAAGATTAAGAATTTTATTGGGAGAGATGCGAATGGTTTCAAATGTTTCCAAAGGTGCAAGTGTTGTTGTTTGGACTTTGAATCAACACCGCTCCACATAGCAATGGTGGCACCACAGGTCTTTTAGGGATCCCAAATTGCTTTATCTCCTACAACATTGCCGATGTGATGCACTTGCTACGTTCCACTATCCAGGTTTGTGGGTGTGTGGCTAGAGTTTTCTCCGTGTCAAGACACGGGCACCCGGAGACATGTTTCGGAGTCAAGAGGAGACCTGATGTGCATGTGTGGGGTTTGACCGACTTGTTACGCTAGTCGTCATAATTCACAGGATGTGTCATTTGGACACCAGTGTAGTGAGTTATGGCCTGGAAAGCGTTCAGCTTTGGCGGGGCCGTCTGCACTGTTCGTGCAATCAAACGTGCCTTGGCTGTGCTGGTCGCGCGCCATGCCTAAGGGCTGTTTAGTTCAGCTTAGCTCATTGTTGTGGCTCTCTCAGCATGTGATTTCTCATGGAAGTACATTTGATGCTTTTTTTTTTTGCCTAGCCAAACCCTCGCCGTTTCGTGTCCAACCTGTGTTGACATCGCGAGCTGACTGAGCGCTGACGCACAGTCAGTGGCAAGTGTGCTAGGAAGCTTCCTGGCTACTTCAGCTATAAGATGTAGGAAGAAAAGGGAATTGACAAGCTCATAGCATAAGCAGCTTTTGGGACGCATGGCTTAAGATGCACACGTTAGGTTGAGTTTTCCCTATAGCAACCAAAACCACATGTTTGGTCGTAACTCTGCGCAAACATCTCAATGCAGCATTGTCAAATCCTACGCATGCATCGTCTGAGGCCGGACCAACGACAACCTGAACGCATAGGTTGGGCATTGATTGGTGGAGACACAATGCAAAAGTATGAGAATTGGGCCTAAGGCCTGTCCACCGAGGAAACCTTGTACGCTACAAAGAAAGGGCAGAGTGCATGAGCAAGTCTCTAGCATGCCGGGGCGGGTGTCTCATTCTTGCAGTCAGGTGGATCACCACAGATGACGAACCGTGCCACCTGAGTTGCATCATCGATTTGCATGAGTATCGACACGTCCGACTGGTCACAGTCATGTTCACACTCAAACGGGACAGCTCATATCACAACACTAGTCCATGACGCCATGGTAGACATGTCAACACATGTGCATGATTGATACAAATTCACTATGAGATTCTCAACGATGCACACATACACATCCCACACTCAAGCACCCTCAATCAGGGGGCAAAGACCGATGAAACAAGTGGCCGTTTCAAAATTTCAACATGTCACTGCCTTGGTCAAAAATTCAGCCCGGTCCAAGTGTGTAGCGATCGAGATGATGGATATCATTTGGGATGAAATAGCCCGGATACCCATAAAACGCAAACGATGACTCTCATCCGCCCGTCGTTGGGAAGAAAGGTAATGATCCGTCCGTGGTTCGGAAGAAAAGCAACCATCCGCCCAATATGCGTTACAAAAGCAACCATCCGCCGAGCCTCCGCAAAAAAATCAACCAGCCGTCCACTCCTTTCTTCATGCTGGATCACAGCATGTGTTTTGGATCTGACATGGAAAAAAGTGCAATGGTGCATCCGTCTGAGACATAGTGTAACAGTCGTGGGCTGTTTTGCGACTAACTTCTGAACCTCAAAACGTAGGCCCTCAGAAAGTGTAGTCCAAGGAGCGATAGTGGATGGTTGCCTCAGCCCTTTTGGCTGAGACAAACCGCGCCACAAATGGACGTAGTCGCCATAGGGCATTTTTGTAAACATGCAACCAAAAATCCTATCGTTCCACGTGGCACATCCACGTGGGAACAGGACCCTAGCGGCCAACTAGAGGGGAGGAGGAGTGACGCGATGGATATTCCATCGCGGCACTCCTCTTGCCTTAAATCCGGCGTATGGGCCAAATCCGGGCTAGAGTCGAACTAGACTCTTGCCCGAGATTGTTTTTCGGACCTCAACTCGTCGAGACATCGGTCTCGAGCCCCCGAAAACCCGGGAAGTATGTTTAAACGCCATTTTTAATCCTAGAAATGGCTCGTACGTTACACATAGTGAATGGCAAAACTCATGTCATGCATCAATGCTACATGGTATGTGGCAGGAACATGACATTTTTTTAACGTTTCTGGGTTCCTAAGGTGTTTTCTATGTAACGTTGGCATATGCGTTATTTTATGTACAACATTGTCATATATGTTGTTTTCTGTGCGACATTGTCATATGCGTTGATTTTTGTGCGGCATTGTCATGTGCGTTGTTTTGTGTGCGACATTGGCACATCAGCTATATAGTTCCGAAAACTGGGTTTATCGTGACCGAACCCTATCATTTGTCACTCTACGAGATCCCACACAAAGTTATGCTCTACAACAATCTCCTTTGTGTGTGCATGAAACACACTTGTCTCTGTCACGTCATGGCAGCTTTCCTACAGCCGCAAACAGAGAAGTTACCACACGACGGTGCTTTGGTAACCAGCCAGGTTGCATCCTGGATCTCCACAAGCATGGAGACAACCAAGTGGTCACATTTACTTGTAGACATAGATGGGGGTGGCTAACACAACAATGGATGTCCCACTACATCAAGGCAAACTTCGCATCAAAATCATGTGTGGATACAAATCAGGGGTATTTTGGCATTGTTTTATGGATGATTGGCATCTCGTTATTGAATCTTCAGGCTCAGGACACAAGTCAATTGAGCTACAAAATTTTTGCCTTCCTCATTAATGTGGAACAGACTGGGGGAGTTTAATTGGTCAAGCCATTTGTTGGGTTACATAGTAACCTATTACAATCGGTTCGTGGCCAAAAGATGCTTCAAGAAAATCATGATTGGTGGATCGGTCGTTTTTCTGCCATACCGGCCAATCAGGGCGCAAGAATCAGTCAGACTGTATGCCCCCCCACGTCCGCGGACGCCCAGGTGAGATCGGCCCAGACGAAAGAAATCACGGACATCGACCAAGAATTCCAGACAGACCCCGGATAGTACGGAATGAGCGGTCCGACGCTAGGATAGAAGAGTACGGACTGTACGTTTAGGCCCGCCAGTTGCTCCCCCTTGGCCTCGCCCTGTGCTGTTTCACAAGTCTGGTTGTAATGCTAAACTCTTGAGACTCGTGAACCCGGCTTCAAGCAGGGTCAAAATGCAATTGAAAGAAAAGAAATTCAACCACCGTCATACAAGAAGGTAAATAAATCAAATTATGCCTATAATTAAGTCATATTGTTTTTTATAAAATAAGGAAACATTCAAGATTCATCCCACTTTCTCAAAGATAATGTTTTTTTAAGTGAAGCTCATTATAAACGTGTGAAACTAGCATGTTCACAATTCAAGAACAAGTTAAAATCATTTAAATCAGTTAATAATCAGGCAAAACAATATTCATGAAAAAGAGAAGAAATACCTTTTGAGGTTCTTGTTCAATGTGTTGGTGAATTGTCATACACAATACAATGCTTTCAAGCGCATTCGTTCAATATTGGGTTGTTTTTTTTCTCCGCTTTTAGATCCAGAAAATCTGGAAAGAAAACTAGCGTAGCTTGATGTTATTTAGAAAGAGTTTGCCTAAACCATACACAATGGGCAACAAAAAAAATGGTTTGAACGAATGCGGGTAACATTTTTGCATTCCATTTACAACCAGTTTTTGTTTCCATGGATGAAGTAAATTCTCATGGCAAACCTTCCATTATGTGGTCTAGATTACGGGCAATTATATAGCCACTTAAGAGATACCAATATGAATACTTTTGCTCGGTTACTATGTAACCCTATGCACGCTTTGCGTGCAACACCTGCCTCTTGTTTTTCATTTTTTTAGGTTGGAGGAGCATCAAGGCACAAAGGAAGCCACCGGTTGAAGCAAGCCTATCAAGAAGTTGAATCACAAAGGAATTTTGGAGTTTTCAGCCATATGGTGAATTGAAATCTTTATTAAACGTAGTAGTTCATAGAGAAATATTTTGTAAGAATAAGGAAGGCATACTAGCTGTGATATCCACACAAATGAAGGTTTGTAGGTACCATATCCATGAGTTGAAAAAAAAAACCGATACCCGCCTCTCTTGCCAGGAGGAGGGTCACGGTCACTTGATTACGATTTCATCCCTCTCAAGATCGCGACTGAGAAAAGACCCCCACTTTTTTCGATGCGCAAAGCCTCCAAGAATGTTTCACCTCATGTAACTCCCTAGTTTTTCAAGGTTTTTTTTTGCATGGAAAGTTATTGTCCCGTAGTAGTGGGGCCCAACAAGTTCCATTCCAATGCATGGGGATTCTTGGGCTTTACACACAAACCCAATGGAAATCCCCCTTCCTTCAACAGTCCAAAATCCCTCAAAGAAGGGATTTGTGACTGTCCGACAGATGAAGAAGAAATTTTGGGTAGGGTTTGAACTACACAATAATGTTGAATCTTCCCCACGTAATCATGGCAATAGGCTCAAAAGAGTCCAAGCAAGAAAAAAAAGGACATCTCAAGAAAAAATCTCCTCAAAGAATAACGTGTCACATGACTCTAAGACGCGGTGATGTAGAGGGTCCCATAACCGCTAAGCATCTGACTGTCAAGACACACCGATAAAAGTGGAGAGACAACCACAGGGATCCACTTTTCTGTCTCAAGAATCCTTAGAGAGCCAGATGCTTGTGATGCAACTGCGGATGTGTGAAGGAAAAAGATGTTTGCTTGCCCAAACCAACCCTGGTAGGGATTGATAGGACGGGACAAGGGACTATGGAGAACTCTCTTAAAAACCCACGTCATTTAGGAAATGGCATAAAACATCAAGCCTTCAAACAGACCGGATTCAATGCACATAGTGTGGGCCGCATCAACCATGGTGTGGTTCTAGCACTCAGAGACACCATTCTGCTCTGGAGTGTGGGGCGTAGAGGTCTCATGTTTGATGCCCTGGGTGCTGAGGAAAGCATGCGCCTCCCCTATCAGTTCACCACCAGGGTCATAATGGAAGCAAGGAAGGGGACGACCACACTTGCATTTTGCGGCAAGGAGACATTCATGAATTGTAGCCGTTGTATTACTCTTCTGCTGAGGGCAGAATACCCACCAAAAACAAGAGAAGTCGTTAGTGAGGGTGTGAATGTAATGACCATGCTCCGTAATAGACTCGAAAAGTAAAGGACCCATCAAGTTAGAATGGACCAACTCAAGAAAATGGAAGGCTCAAAAAGAGAAGACACTATAAGACAACTTGTGCATCTTGTCCTGAGCGTCATAGATGCAATTGGTTTTACAAGGCAACAGAAAGGTAACAAATTCAAGGCCAAGTATAGGCTACGTGTGGAGCATGCACTGAATGGCAAAGTTATGTACGTGGCACAAACGACCATGTGGGAGACCAGTATGATGCGGGGACGAAGTGCTGGTGGCAAAGACGTGTGTCTCGTTCAAAGAGAGGGATGGGGACATGAAAGACAGACAAGTGACGTACCCACAAGCTATCATAAGACTTTGCATGCACCATCATTCGACTAGATTGAAGAAGAGTTACCGTGCCAACACCACGAGGTTACAGAACATCCAAGCTCATGCAGTCGAGGGATGCAACGAAAAGAAGGCTGAGTTGTGTATCATGTACATACATAATATCAGTGACGTATAGATCGCGAGATTGATCCTAAACATGGACAATGTCAACACCACAAACAGCAAGGACCTGGCCGGACCCAGTCTGAACACTCTAGACATCGCCAATTGTGCCAAAAAATGCGAAGCGCATTGTGGCAAGATTTCGTGTGTTGCGCATCGCTGGATTCAATAATCCAGGTACCATCAGGGTCATAGACAGAGGCAATATCATTGCATTGAGTAACTTTACAACATGCGCATAACGAGCAGTACACAAGATATTGAGATAACAAGTGTGCCTGCCAATGATCGAGACAAGCAAGGTCATCGAAGACAAGGGTGGAAACACAAAAGATCTTTCAATGTAGGATCACCACGAAGTTTATTCTTAATCAGATGATTGTCTGTGACCTCCTGGCTAAGACTGAGGAGAGGGGATCTCGAGGTTATGTACGATGAACTACTATTGTGGGTGCTTGCAAGGAGAGGACCTAAATTTGAGGAGGTACAATGACCTGGCTATGCAGAGGGAGGCGACGCAGTGTAGCTGAGCTGTGTCAATGGAGGTGAGCACGCCAGAGAAGGGGTCCATGTAACAACATGCCTTAAGTAAGGCATGGGAGGGGCCGGTGATGCAATCACAACTCCCACTGTGCCAGAGGAGGAGGAGGCCACAGTGGAAGTCCAGAAAGTACCCAGTATAGAGGCAGTGATGACCGTAGCTACACAAAGGTGCCGCTCATGCTCGCCGCGCATTGTGCTGACAACTTGAGATTTGTCGACGGGTAATGGACAGGTGTACCAGCCATGACCCGGCTGGCCATCGTTGTGGCAGACGAGAGCGCTGCAACGGGAGGAGGTGCAATGGGATAGTTGCAAGGTCTTTCCCTTTCCCTTCTTTCTACGTTTCACCTTGTCGCGGCGTGCACCATGTGTGGATCCGGTAGCACCAGGGTTCCAGGACGAAGGAGGTGTAGGAGAGGCGGAGCTGCCTGTTGCGAATGCGTCCCTATCTCCACAATACTGACAGGTGTCCTGAATCGCTTCCTCCCATGTCAGGATCTCGCATTAGATCTATGACATCAGAGTGCCTTGGGACACCATGGCTTCTAGAATCTCGAGGAGAAAGTCGACGAGGACCTTAGCATAGTCGGGGGTATCACGGTTCTTGATGGTGAGGGGGGCGGCCTGCGGAGGCGGACCATCCTTGCCGAGGGGATTTAGAAGATCCTGAGCGGTGACAGGTTCGAAGTCATCCATCTTGAGGTTGCTGAAGCTCCTTAGAAGATGACTGATTACGGCCTGGCTAGAAGCACCGTAAGGACGTGTAGCGGCAATCCAAGCCTCATGGGGACAAGGGTCAGTGCCTGTAGTAGGATCGTCGATGTAGGCCGCCACGGTTGCAATCCCGCCTCTGTGGTTCCAATGGCTGCCATCGCGGTCGCAATTGCTGCCACCACGCAATGGCAATCGCTATCCCCATGGGTCTGCTACTATTGCTGCTGCCATGTTCTGTTGCTGTGAGTTGCTACTGGTGTTGCTTTGGTTGTTGCTGCTTTTGATGGTTGTGCCATTGCTGCTACGGTTGCTTCTTTGCATTCTTGTAGCTAATGTTGCACGTTGCTCTTGCATTCTGCCCCCATGGTCTTTAGAATTCTTGTGCATTGCGACATGGATACCTTCCGGCCTCAAAGTATTGGCTTATTCATTTTGATTTTGGTGGGTGCTCGCTCCTACTTAGCGGTGTCTTGATACGAGTCCCTAATACTCGGAGATGCATTGAAGATCCTTTTGTTGGCTGTTGCTTGTGAGTGAAGTTGTTTGTTGTCCCTTTAGCACCTCTACACTCCGATACCATGTGTTATGCGAGTGAGATGGTAAGCAGGTTGGAACTTTGAGGTGAGAAAGAGGGACGCTTGTGTAACTTAGAATGACAAGTAATTGTACTTGCATGACATGCATTGGAATCCATTGAGTGCATGTATGAAAACATTGAAAGAAGAACGAGGCATGGTCTGGTTCTTAGGTGCTTGACAAGCGCAACATGTGTGATGTCAAGGTGGTATCATGGACTTTACAACATCTCGTAAATAGTATCGGGGCACTTCGCGAACAAGAGGAACACATTCTCACATGAACAGAATGGTGCATACAATACGATTTGCAAAAAAAGAATGTCGACCATTGTTGAAGGTGGTTGAAATTGAATGTGAAATGGAACACCGGTAGTTGGGAGTGCTTTGTTGAAATCGCCCCAATGTGAAGTGGACGTGCAATCGGATACAAATGAAAGAGAATAGATACCCATTTTGGGTATCATAACATGTCGATGAAGAGGGGGTGGCAAGGCTGCTGCAGGAATTCTTTAAATTTTGTATGGTTGTGGCATTATGGTGAGCATAGGCGCAACAGATTCGACGGAGAGCTAAGGAGTGGTTAGCGAACCCTACCTTAGAGGAGGATGTCGCCCAGGCCCGGAGAGTGATGAGGCGAAGGGATGAGGGTCCATTGGAAGTCGAGCTGCGCTTTGTAGGCGGGGAGTAGATTAGAGTTGCATTTGGCTCGCACGAAGGTTGATAGGGGCTTTAGGCAGTCATGATACTTTAGGACCCCTTGTGGATGTATTCCTCCCTCATACTTGGGATAACTCGTGCTCTCGGCCTGGAACTACAATCATGGTCCAATGTACCTTGCCTTGTCCCGTGTGTACCGTTCTATGCTCGTTTATTAAGATTTACCCACTTGTGGAGTCAAGTGACTCGTGTAGGTGAAGGACAGAATAGACTGGTTCAACCACTCGACTCCTTTTTGGACATCCCGCCTGCGCCAAGTGACGACTACTGGGCCAGAAACCTCTCGACGCAAGTGTTCATGCCCTGCCTGTTGTCGGACGTGGCGGCTGGCAGGTTAGCGATTGGACAGCTGACACCCGAGAGCACTCACCCGAGAGCGTGAGGAAAGACATCAACCGAACACACACACTGTGCGACGCACACTACTGTCGCACCAAGAGTCCGTTTCACATCACATCCATTAGCTCCATCACATCCGTTCGAGGTGAGTCCGAACAGCAGTACGGCCGCGCGTGCGCCTGCCGAGCCAAGGGGACATGGCTGGGAAGGGAGGCAAGGGCGGCCGGAAGAAGAAGGGTGGGGGAGGGAGCAACAATGGCGGTGCCAGTGCCGGCAACAGCAGCGGCGGCAGGAGCAGCAACGGCTCCGGCAGCAATAGCACCAACAGCAGCAGCGTCAAACCAAGCAGCGTCAGCTGCGCCAGCACCAGCAGCAAAGCAGACGCTACTGTAGCAGCGGGCATCAGCAGCAGCAGAAGTGACAACGGCGACCACGCCAGCAGCGGCACGAGCACGAACGAAAACATAAGTACCGATAACATCGACAGCATCGCCTCCAGCAACAAGAGCAACGGCGGCAGCAAGGCGCAGTCTGCAGCAGCGAAGCCCACAGCTGCCGCAGCAGCAGTCCAGCAGCCGGTCTCGCGAGCAGCAGAAGCAGCCGCTGATTCTAGGAAAGCAAAGCCGACTCCGACAAAGGATGATGAGGTAAGCAGGACGAGCGCGTGACGTCAGTCCGAGGAAGCCCTCGCGTATGCTAATGAAAGACGTTGGGTCTTTCGTTGAAAACTTGCTTGTAGTTATTTGTCTTCTTCTTGTTGTTTTGACAAAGCTAATCGTTGCGTTTTTCATTGCACTCCGACAGCCTCCACGGTTTTGCGAGCGCGCAATTGCAGCCGAGCCCTGCATTCGCATGCGACACAATGATGGACAATTCACGCAAACTGACTGAGGGCAAATTGAACCTGGGCGTGATTATGATTTTTAAGTCGCTTTGCAAAGCGACTTAAAAATTATAATCTCGCACTCCGACAGCTTCCACGCTTTGGCGATCGCGCAATTGCAGCTGAGGCTGAGCCCTGCATTTGCATGCGACACCGATGGCCGAGTCATGCAACGCAAACTGATGGCGGGCAAATTGATCCTGGGCGTGCAAGTTTCAGAAGAATCTGACTGCATGTGCTCGCATGGCATGACAACGTAAAACCCTACCCAGTGTGCAGAATCCTGACATCAAAACCATTTGACGTTTCTCCCATTAGAATCTGATTTAGACTTGACTCCCTCCCATCCAATGAAGCCTAGGACAGCTCGAAAGCGTTTCGTACATTCTACAAAGACCACTAAGATTACGACTGACGACCGACAAAAGTGCCGGCCCGCAGTAGGAGGTCCAGAGTGGCCCACGTTGAACTCCGAAAGCTTCACAGTCGCCCATCCCCCCAACCCTCCCCCCACCCCG
>SZWC01014548.1:0-13267 GCA_023375785.1 Penium margaritaceum
TGGACAGAAGCCCGCCGGTGCTGCCACCGAAGATGGGAGAGGGAGTGTCGGGCTTCAGAGTGGGGGGGGTGAAACCAGCGGGAGCCTCGGCGGTCATGCTCACGCGGGAAGATGCAGCGCGCACGGGCATGGCAGCGGCACCGAAGAAGGCAGTCTTCTTCGATGAGACATTTGTCGTCAGCTTCAATGACGACACAGCAGCAGCGGACGTGCAGAGAGCAGCCATTGTGGTTGGAATGAGAGGGCTGTCGCTGGCAGTCGTGCTGGAGGATAGTTGGCAGTGGATTGTACTACTCTCTCTACCTGGTGCATGATAAATGTCTTGGACCGACGCTTCAATCTCGAAGCTTGACGAGACGCCTCCAGGATGCACGGAGACGTGCTTGGGTAAGCCCCCCGAGGCGGGACCGTCACCCGCCTGGATAGCTGCGGAAGGGGAGCAGATCGCCGAGTGAGAGCGGCCAGTCGGGCGCGCTGTCCAGGTGGCGTCGGAAGATTGCGGCGCTGGGGATCCAGCATATCCTTTCCCCGACCCCTCCAACCACCCTTGGCCGACTTCCGCGCGCTCGACCCTGGCGAGATTGCCAAAAACCTATTGCACGGAGATGATTCACCTTCAACGGGCATTTTCAAGCGACAGTAAACAACCGAATTGAAGAAACCCTCAAGGCCAGATCATACTAAATGATGAACACGATGAACTTGGACAAGACATAGACAATGAGGGTGCAGAATATCAATCCGTGTGCATCATCAACGCAATAATAAATAATTTTTGGTAAATATATTACTCTCATCTCCATTTCACTCCTTGAATATTGTATGATCACAAATTCCAGGATTTGTACATGCTTTCCATGAATGTTCATTCTCTACGATGGAAATACAAGAAGGAATAAAAAACTAAACATTAAATTTTATTACCAGATGGCTCCTTTGTTAATCCACATAAGTACAGTCAATCCAGGCCTTGTCATGCTTTGAAGTTTGTGCCCCCCCCCCACCCCCCTCCCACCTCTCGCCTGCACCCCATTTTGAAATCAAAATCGAGGAAACATTTCCATGGAAATCTTCTAAAGCGTCCGAGCCCACTAGCAATCGTTTTCGCTCGGGGTCAATGGAGTGGGGCAAGCTCTCGCGCATTCTTAAGGGGGGGGGGGGGGTGATTGAAATTCGCACCATTTTGGGGTCATCTTTCTTTGAACATACCTTTTCCCCAGGGCTTAAAGATATCCATGCCCGTCTTTTCACTTCCCGAGTTTCCGTAGTTGGGGAGTATCTACGTCACCACACAATGACAACTTTCTTGTAGTCGCAAAATTTGAAGGACAAGGGCGAGTGGATGAAACCTTGCAATAGATGATACCACCAGCATGGGGTCTCGCCATCACCTGGGGGGTCCAACCTAACCTCACGGCAGTTATAAGCGAAATGATGTATCACACTTTCGGGCAAGCCCATCGGTTTGGCCCCTGTATATCATTGACCCGGTACTACAAAAGCGACACTCGCACATGTCTGTGCACGATTAATTCCACACCGGCCACAAGACTATGTATTACGCATGTAACCCGCTCTTTGCTCGTGTCACACCTCAATGTCCAGACTCACACCGTTTTTATCAGCCAATGGCATTTATGGCTAAGCCATCTCGTCAGTTCACGTGGTCTACCATCGTGACCAAAGCATGAAATTGGAACCGTGATGGCTCCAAACGAGCCTGATATACTTGAAAAGATGCAAGGAAGCTTCATAGCAACACTCCCATTGACCAAGCGTCAGTGCCTGATCAGACGGTGAACACAGTAACATGTCGTGCACGCAACGGCAAGAGCTTGGCCAGGGGACACAAGGCAAAGTGTCTGAATGCTTCAATAGCATTTTCAGAGAGAGAGAGATAACAAATGACAGGTCCATGGCCTAAATACCTGCCGCGGCGCACAGTGGCTGTCGCACGCGGCCGTCCAAGAGCTGTCCTAAAACCAGCCCAAAACCAATGTTTTGGCCCGAACTCTGCACACACACGTCAGAATGCTACGCCATCTAAACCTAATGGTGCAGGATCACAAGACAGACGCTACGACTGGTCACATGCATGCATCCATCATCAGACGGTGGACATGCGATGCAAAAACATGCAAATCGGGCTCATGGCCAGTCCCCCAAAAACACTCATGCAAGCTGCGGAAAAACAGCAGGGAGTCCCTGTAGTGTCCGGGGCTCTGGAACGGTAGTCGGCCAGCTCCAAGCGGGTAGTCTGTTGCTCATCGTCCCTCCGATGTCACCAGGGCCCGCCACAGGGATCTGCATGAGTATGGACACGGCCGAGTGGTCACATGAACGTCGCAAATCACAACACTCCCCCATGATCCAATGGTACGCATGTCCATACACGTGCAGCACTGGGAAAAGTACAATAGTGAATGTGAAACAGATGAGACACAGACACACATCCCACACTCAACCACCCTCAGGCATGGGGCGAAACCCAACAGAACGAATGGCCACCAGGAACTTTCTGCTAGCTAGTGCCTTCGTCGAGAAATCAGCACGCTGCATGTCAATGGCAACCCACATGACGGAGATCACGTGTCGCTCCACTAGATCACGCACAAAGTGATGCTCAACCGCGATGTTCTTTCTGCGATCGTGAAAGACACTGGAGTTCTCCGCAATGGCGAGAGCACTCTGGTTGTCGCAACGAAGCACAATGGCGGGTACTGAATGACCAAGCTCAAGAAACAGGCGCTACAGCCATACCGCCTCAGCAACCCCTGCTCCCAAAGCAACATCGGAGGGACGACGAGCGGCAGACTACCCGCTTGGAGCTGGCTGACTACCGTTCCAAAGCCCCGGACACTGCCGGGACTCCCTGCTGTTTTTCCGCAGCCTGCAGGAGTCTTGTTCGGCGGACTGGCCATGAGACCGATTTGCATGTTTTTGCATTGCGTGTCCACCATCTTATGATAGATGCATGCATGTGACCAGTTGTAGCGTCCGTCTTGTGATCCTTCACGATTAGGTTCAGACCGCGTAGCATTCTGACATGTGTGCGCAAAGTTATGGCCAAAACGGTGGGTTTGGGCCGGTTTTAGGACAGCTCTTGGTCTGCCGCGTGCGACACCCGCTGTGCGCCGCGGCAGGAATTTAGGCCATGGACCTCTCATTTGTTATCTCTCTATGCAAATGCTATTGAAGCATTCAGACAATTTGCCTTGTGTTTCCTAGCCAAATTCTTGCTGTTGCATGCACGACTTGTGATTGTCGTCACCGTCTGGTCAGGCACTGACGCCTGGTCAACGGGAGTATTGCTAGGAAGCTTCCTTGCATCTTTTCATGGTATCAGAGCAGTGAGACAGTTCTCACTTAGCAGCATAGCAAGGATTCAGCAGAGCAGCAACAGTGAGAGTGACCGCTACAACAGATCCACTTGGGCCTACCGAAGACAGCCGGTGGCCGTCGACGCAGTCCATACCCATCTCGTGAGACTGTAACAGAGACCTTGCCATCGTGCCAGCAGGAGCATAGCAGCAGAGCAGCACTAGCAGCAGCGGTAGCAACAACGCCGTACTTGCAGCTACACTAGCGTGTGGCGACTGCAGCGAGTGCAACCGCTGTCTGTAGCCATAGCGGTGGCCGCGGCAGTAGCAGCGAGCGGTGGCAATGGCGGTAGTAGCAAAGCAGCAGCAGCGGCAACAATAGCAATGCAACAGCTGCAGCGACAGCCGCGGCGACAGCAGTAGAGCAGCAACGTCTGCAACAACAGCAGTGCGGTAGCAACAATAGTAGGAGCAGCGCGCGGCGGCGGCAGCGAGCAACAGCCGCAACGCATAGTAGCAGCAACGGCATTGCGCAGCCGCTGCTTCCACTAGTACGCACGCAACCACGCAGCTCCTGCTGCAGTTGACAGCACAGCTACAGTAGCAGCTGAGTGGAATCTGCTGCGCAGCCTTTGCGCAACTTTCGCGCAGTCGCCGCTCGCGCAGAACGGAGAAAACAAAAAGAAAAAGGAGGGAGTCGAGCCAACGTTAGCATTTTTGGTTGCTGACGTCATCAGGTCATGCTAATGTCAGCAACGACCTGCTAACGTCAGCACGATACGTAGTAATTTTTTTGGCCGGACAGTCAAAATTTGCCATCGTCTCAATTATTGGAGAAACACTAACACTTTTGAAATCCGACAAACTTGACCTGTCGATCCATACTGAGAGGTGACATGAATGCATCGGACAACAAGGAGAAGGCGACAAATGATCCCTCCTCCTCCTCTTCTGGGGTCTTGAGCCCACGCTCGCAGGCCATTGAGGATCTGCGGAGCCAAAAGGTTGAGATGCGTCGCCTACAACGGGAGCAGACTGATGCCATTGGTACACTGACTAAGCTTCTGCGTGGCCAGTCCACAGTCCCACGGCAGGTTTTCGAGGGAGCTGCCGTTGTCGTGGTCTCTACACAGCAGTCGGCTCAGGCACCCGTTATAGGAGCTCGACCTGACCCACCACCTTCTGACCTCCTCGATGATGAGTCATTCATGCCAAGCATGACAGACGACTCCCCGGATCATGAGATTTGAGTTCTTCAGGAGCGCCTCCGTAAGCTGCAACCGTGCACTAGATCTCCTTGGATTCCCACGGTGCGATCGTCACTCGACTATCCCGGTGACTACCTCCTTCCTGGAGTCTTCCCCGTCCCTCGTCCCCCTCGGCCTGCGGTTGCTCTCCCCATGGAGCGGCAACCTAAGGACTTTGAGACACTACCTCCATGGCACATCACTGAGGACGGCTTCGACTGCTAAGAGATCCTCTTTCAGGTTTGGGCTACTTCAGAGGGCGTATGGCCCTACTACCACAGCGCGTATAAGCCTACAGACCCAGCACAGGTTCTGATAGCAGCCAGAGCGATGCGCGGACTCCTCTATGCCATGCCACACGTTCTCGTCGTTGACTTCCGCCCCTTCCTTGGCGAGCCCAGCACAGGCATCGGCGCCGGTCCACACGGAGGTTGGGAACTGGTCTTATCCCTGCTGGCCGAAGAGACGCACGCCACCCATGCAACACACATTCGTGCTTTCCACTCTCTCCATCAGGGGCCTGTAGAGCCTGCAGCTGATTACTGGCGACGCGCCATGCACATCTACACGCGCCTTGGGACCTCCGGAGGCACACAGCTGTGGGCGCTCCGTACGATGATGCTTGGAGTTTGCCTTGAGTATACTGACATCTTCACACAGTATAGCAACACTGTCCTTCTTCATCCTCCATCACATCCTCATCTTCCTCCTCCTCTTCGGCCCCGCCCACACCCACTCAGACACAGGGTGTTGAAGTAGTAGCTTAGGGGAAGAAGAAGAAGGGGAAGCGTGGATCAGGTTAGCAACAATCACAACAGCAGTCGTCCTCCAATGGTCGTAGTGGACGTTCCGTTCACTGCTACACCTGTGGAGGCGCCCATCGCTACACCGAGTGCTAGCAGCCTCTCGACTAGGTGCGCATTACTTGTGGGCTCCTGGCTGCACACGTCCTCCGTTCCACGTCTAGCATGTCATCCTCCTGATGCGTGGCGGCCACAATTGCAGCTGTTCCCGCTTCTCCACCGACGAGTAGCAACGATCCGAGCCAACGGGACCGCACCATCGCCGGGCTCCGACACCTTCTGGCGCTCCGTTTTCAGGGAGATGCGAGTGTGTTTTCATCATCAGGTGGTCCACAGACTGTCTGTCCGTCCGTTGCTGTAACTCATGATGACGCGTGTGGGGGAGCACAGTCAGCATGTGATGATGATGGGCCTGACTGCACCAATTGAGTTCATGAGTCTCATCTTTGTGTCATGCATCGTTCCTCCCCACTGACAGCTCAACATCCCTCTAATGCAGCGTGCTCCGTTGCCCGTTGTACATTGACGTCCACCAGTCCTGACTCCGGTGGCACTTGGATCATCGATTCTGGTGCCACTCATCACATGACGTGTCGTCGTAGTAGTTTTGTTGTTATCGGTCCTGTCACATCTGTTCGTTCTGTCCGTACAGGCTCTGGTCAGTCCTTGCAAGTCCATGGCATTGGGGTTGTATGTTTCGACGGTCCGTCTGGCCCCTTGTATCTTTTTGACGTGTTGTTTGTGCTTGATCTTGAGCTCAGCCTACTGTCTTTGCGTGCCTGCACACTAATGGGTCTCTCTGTGGAGCATACCGCAGACTCAACGCCTGTGACTGCTACTGACACTCACAGTGTTGTCCTTCGTGACTCTGTCATAGATGACCTGTATCGCGTCCCTCGTACCTCCTCCCCTTGCTCCCCTTCCTCCTTTGCTCGGGTTTTTGTCACTGGTGTTCTTTCTCCGGAATACCTGCGGTTGCTTCATCGTTGTCTGTGTCACATGGACTCCGATACTGTGTCGAAGCTCATTCAGACACAGCTAGCTCTCGATCTTGACACTTCTTCTTCCGAGAAGCCACCCAAGACCGACTATCTCTTTTGCGCTCACGGGAAGATGTACCGATGCACCTACCTTGACTCTCGTTCCCGAGGGCTTCGGCCTCTCGAGTTACTTCACTCAGACCTTCTCGGTCCTCTTCCAGCCGAGTCCCTATCTGATTGGGGCCGGTTTGTTCTGACTCTAACTGATGACTTTTCCCGGATGCGGTGGGTCTACAACTTGTGTTAGAAGAGCGATGTCGCCCTTGCGGTTCGACTCTGGCTAGTGATCGCTGAGTGTCACTCACGTCATACGCTGCACACTTTCCGCTCGGATCACGGCGGTGAGTTCATTGGCGAGATGGACGGATTCTTTGCCGAGCACGGGATTTTTCACAATGTCTCCGCTCCTACTACCCCTCAGCAGAACAGCGTTTCCGAGCGTTGGAACCCCACCATGGAAGATGCGGTTCGCCCTATGCGGTCTGAGTGCGGTCCCCCTCAGTCCTTTGCTTTTGAGGGCTTCGCCTACATGACGTGGGTCTGGAACCGCCTCCCGCACGGTCGGCTTCCGGACCATATTACACCGTATGAGCTCTGGTCTGGACATCGTGCTGACCTTCGTCTCGCTCGTGTCTGGGGATCCCTGGCCTCCGTGTGGTACACCGAGGACCAGGAGGAGTCCAAGGTCTCACCTCGGGGCCGCTTGTGTGCCTTCGTCGGCATTTCTCCACGGTCGAAGGCTTGGCTTTTCTGGGACCCTAGTCGTCGTCGCATCATTGAGTCCCGCGACGCGCTCTTTTTCGAGTCTCATACCTACCGTGACCTGACTTTGATCACGGCACTCTCCGCCATGCATGTTCCTACCTATGAAGGTTCCTTGCGGATGGGGGAGAATTCTACGCCAGCAAGCACCTCTCATCGGGATGATGTGTCCATTGGAGCCCCCTTCACCTCTCGGTCTCTGATCCTTGATAACTTGGTGATCATCGCTGTCGGTCTGGAGACCTTGCCCGTAAAGCCTGCATCACATCCCAGAGGTGCCCCTGCTTCAGCTCCCGCGCCTACTTCTGCGCCAGTACCTGCGTCAGCCGGCACTGCTGTTTCTGTGTGTGGTCCAGTTTTGCCTACTCTCATACCTACGTTTGCTGGCACTCTTGCCTCTGTGTCAGGTATAGTCTTGCCTGCTCCTACTGTCACATCCAGCCCCGTGTCCCCCACACACGCGTCTCCTCACACGGCATCACCGGCTGCCTTACCTCAGCCCCCACCAGCTGTGATCATGCCTGTCCCTAAGCCTGAGGTGCGCCCCTCGAGTCCAGGTGACTCCCGTGAGCCTGGTGGCCGTCTTCGACCACTGGATTCCGGAGCTCAGCAAGCATTGGGCCCCACACCCAGGCGCCCCTCCCGTAGCATCGCGAGTGGTGACCCCGACACAAAGGCCCTAGGCCTGAGTGTCCACACTGCGCTCACAGAGGTACATCCAGCGTACCCCGTAGGGCACGATCTCCTCACTCGCAAATTCCATATCGCTTGTGATGCAACAGCTGATCTTGTGGAAGTCAGGCCTAGCACCGAGGCATGTGCCCTTGCCACACAGAGCTCTCCCTCTGTGGCGCCCGACCCGGACACCCTGAGGGGAGCTCTCTCATCACAGGATGCTGACGCTTGGCGAGGTGCCTACGAGGATGAGCTTTGCGCTATCCGAGAGCATAGAGTCTACGAGTTCGTCGACCTTCCGCCTGGGAGGAAGGCTTTTCAGGTCAAGTGGGTCTTTCACAAGAAAGTAAAGCCAGATGGCTCACTGGAACGCTACAAGGCCCGCTTCGTCATAAAGGGGTACTCTCAGATTGAGGGCGTCGATTACATTAACACCTTTGCCCCTGTCCGCCGCATGACCTCAGCTCGAGCTATGTTTGGTGTAGTGGCTTAGTATGACTGAGAACTGCACCAGATGGATGTGAACAATGCGTTCCTCCATGGCTCTTTGGATAAGGAGATTTACGTTGCTCAGCCAACACGCTTTGAGGACGGTGACAAGGTCTGGCGCTAGCGCAAGTCCTTGTACGGCCTCAAGCAGTCTTTGCGGTGTTGGAACCGAGAGATCACCGGCATTTTGACTCGTGCAGGATATGTACAGAGCGAGGCAGATCCCTCTCTCTTCATCCTACCGACATTCGAGCGTTGCATCGCCATCCTGGTCTATGTCGATGACATTCTGATCGCGTCTCCGTCCCTAGAGGCCGTGAAGGAGGCCAAGGCTATCCTTCAGACTGCCTACGGGATGAAGGACCTTGGTCATGCATCGGTGTTTCTTGGTATGGAGATCGTGCGAGATCGCACGCGTCGGAAAGTGTTACTACATAATGCCCGATACGCACGACTCGTGGGGGAGCATTTGAGCGATCTCCTTGGTGAAGTGCCCACCGCTTCTACACCTCTTACACCCGATGGGCAGGATGCCCTGAAGGTGGATGATCCTATACAGCTAGGGGAAATAGTGGACGTGACCTAGTACCTCCGTCTCATCGGATCTTTGGTGTACCTGGCCAGTACCACACGTCCTGACATCGCTTTTGTTGTCAACCTCCTCGCTCAGTTCTTGCAGGCTCCTCATGGTAGAGCCCTTCACGCGGCTGTGCGAGTGGTGCGATATTTGGTCTCCACATCGTACCTCAGAGTCTGCTTTCGTCGCCAGTGTTCGATGGTCCTTGACGGCTACACTGACAGCGATTGGGCTTGGAGCCCACATGGACGCAGCCGTATTGGCTACGTGTTCATGCTTGGTTGTACCGCTCTGTCTTGGCGTAGCGGAAGCAAGGCTGCATCGCACGTAGCTCGTCGGCGGCAGAGTACGTTGCTTTGGGCATAGTGGCTGCTAAGGCGGTATGGCTGTAGCGCCTGTTTCTTGAGCTTGGTCAATCAGTACCCGCCATTGTGCTTCGTTGCGACAACCAGAGTGCTCTTGCCATTGCGGAGAACTCTGTTGTCTTTCACGCTCGCACAAAGCACATTGCGGTTGAGCATCACTTTGTGCGTGATCTGGTGGAGCGACACGTGATCTCCGTCATGTGGGTTGGTACTGACATGCAGCGTGCTGATTTCTTGACGAAGGCACTAGCTCGCGAAACGTTCCTCGTGGCCATTCGTTCTGTTGGACTTTGCCCCATGCCTGAGGGTGGTTGAATGTGGGATGTGTGTCTGTGTCTCATCTGTTTCACGCTCACTATTGTACTTGTCCTAGTGCTGCACGTGCATGGACATGCGTACCATCGGGTCATGGGGGAGTGTTGTACAGTCTATTGTGACCACTCGGGTGTGTCCATACTCATGCAGATCCCTGAGGCGGGCCTTGGTGACATCGGAGGGACGACGAGCGGCAGACTACCCGCTTGGAGTAGGCCGACTACCGTTCTAGAGCCACGGACACTGACAGGACTCCCTGTAGTTTTTCTTCAGCCTGCAGGAGTCTTTTCGTCGGACTGGCCATGAGCCCGATTTGCATGTTTTTGCATTACGTGTCCACCGTCTGATGATGGATGCATGTATGTGATCACTCGTAGCGTCCGTCTTGTGATCGTGCATGTCTAGGTTCAGACGGCGTAGTATTCTGACATGTGTGTGCACAGTTATGGCCAAAACAGTTGTTTTGGGCCGGTTTTTGGACAGCTCGTGGATCGCCGTGTGCGACACCCGTTGTGTGCCGCAGCAGGTATTTAGGCCATGGACCTGACATTTGTTATCTCTCTTTGCAAATGCTATTGAAGCATTCAGACACTTTGCCTTGTGTCCCCTAGCCAAACTCTTGCCGTTACATGCACGACTTGTGATTGTGGTCACCGTCTGATCAGGCACTGACGCCTGGTCAACGGGAGTGCTGCTGGGATGCTTCCTTGCATCCTTTCATGGCATCACAGCTGTCCTAAAACCGGCCCTAAACCACTATTTTGGCCATAACTCTGCGCACACATGTCAGAATGCTACGCCGTCTGAACCTAGACGCCAGGATCACAAGACGGACGCTACGACTGGTCACATGCATGCATCCATCATCAGATGGTGGACACACAATGCAAAAACATGCAAATTGGGCTCATGGCCAGTCCGCCGAAAAGACTCCTGCAGGCTGCAGAAATATAGCAGGGAGTCTCGGCAGTGTCCGGGGCTCTGGAACGGTAGTCGGCCAGCTCCAAGCGGGTAGTCCGCCGCTTGTCATCCCTCTGATGTCACTAGGGCCCGCCTCAAGGATGTGCACGAGTATGGACACGGCTGAGTGGTCACAGAAGATTGTACAAGAACGTCACAAATCACAAAAATACTATCGTTTGAGAGTTTGATGTGCGTGTGCGCATTTTTCAGTTGCATGATGTTTGATGCACATGCATGACCTCATCTCGGGACGCCAACACTCCCTCATGACCAGCACACGTACACCATCACATGTCAAAGATGACGTGCACAACGTGGCATAACCAACTGTTGGTGTGTGGGCTTTGGCCTGACACCATTACAAGGACAACGTGGTTACTTTGGGTGTGGCAAGATGCTCTAGTTGAGGTTATGCTGGTAAGAACCGCGCACCTGGTGACTTGTACCGCTGTGACGTGGAGACTCCTTACCTCCATGTGTTATGTATGCTTCATGCATGCGAGCAGGTCTGGTTGACACTGGGACCCCAGAGACATGAACTAGAAACTATTCNGTGGTCACAGAAGATTGTACAAGAACGTCACAAATCACAAAAATACTATCGTTTGAGAGTTTGATGTGCGTGTGCGCATTTTTCAGTTGCATGATGTTTGATGCACATGCATGACCTCATCTCGGGACGCCAACACTCCCTCATGACCAGCACACGTACACCATCACATGTCAAAGATGACGTGCACAACGTGGCATAACCAACTGTTGGTGTGTGGGCTTTGGCCTGACACCATTACAAGGACAACGTGGTTACTTTGGGTGTGGCAAGATGCTCTAGTTGAGGTTATGCTGGTAAGAACCGCGCACCTGGTGACTTGTACCGCTGTGACGTGGAGACTCCTTACCTCCATGTGTTATGTATGCTTCATGCATGCGAGCAGGTCTGGTTGACACTGGGACCCCAGAGACATGAACTAGAAACTATTCTAGTGCGCAGATTGGAGCAACTGCGTTGTTGATGCAGTGTGCGGGCTCCCACGCTCGTTGCTTGGCATGCTGCCCCCTTAGTCTGCCGCTCTAGAGTCTAAGTCCGAGTGCACTGGGTTTGTTACACTGAGATGCGCGCGCAAGTGTTAGCTTTAGAAAGCAGCTGAAAAATTGAAATGACTAATTGAGAACTAAGAATGAGCAAGAATGGGAGACCCCTCCAAAGTATAGCTCCCCCCAACTCTGTAGAGCTTGTTACTCAGTTCAAAGCAAATCAGAGAATAAACATATCGTCTGGCAGGCAGGGTTTTCTCGGTGAGCCTTGCCAGACGACCGACAGCCCAAAACCAGGGCGTCTTCCGATTTCCTTGAAAACTGGACCATACCATAATACGCACGCTGCAAACGTAGTCATGCGGTCATAATCAGCTAGAAAGACAGGAGTGAGGAGTTATGGCTGCCAAAAACAAGTTACCATCTACGTTAATCCCCGGCACCAACAGTGTCGAAAATCATGAAACTTGGACCCTAGGCATGATGTAGCGCTGTGAACGAACAGTGCAGTTGAACACGGCATTAGACGTGTGCAGATAGCATACGCAGCGAGAGTGCCTGCCGGCAGCACGACTGCCAAGTAGGTCTGCCAATGGAGCTGCGCACGTTGGAGGGATGAGGCTCCAACGAATTACGTGTAGGCCTCCTTGTGCATCGGCTCCACTGGACGACACTCCAACAGTGTCGCGTCTTGCCTTCAGTCATCTACATCCACTGATATACACAAGCTGGGAGGAGAGAACAGAGTACAAGTGAGAGACGTGTGAAAAAAACCAACATTCCCCCATGATTCAAAGGTGCGGTGCGCATATACAGGTAGAGAGCACAGAGTCCAAGCGGATACACACACACACACACACACACACACACAGAGTGAGTGCAAGAGAGAGAGAGAGAGAGAGATAGAGAGAGAGAGAGATTCTTACGGACGCACACCGACCGCACTCACAGCCTTCTTGAACGAATCACACTTCAGTGCCTTGGTCAAAAAGTCAGCCAACTCTTGAACTTTCTCGACCCACACAATGCTGATGCTGTCGTCATGCAACAACGAACGCACATATTGATACTCGATATTGATGTGCCTTGTGAAGTGTGATGCACGCCATCATTGTGAGCAATGGCCATGGCACTTCCATTGTCACAGTGCAACGTGATGGACGCGACTGACTGACGCAACTTGGACAACATGTAGTGCAACCACACGCTCTCACAAGCGCCAAAACCAAGGGCCACATACCCTGCCTCAGTAATGTTGCGTACAATGCAGGCTTGCTTGCCGCTGCGCTAGGACACAACCGTCCCACCAACAATAAAGACCCAGCAAGTGCGACTCTTAACGTTTGGACAATCGACCCAGTCACTGTCGATGTATCCCGTCGCCACAACGGACGGTTGTCACCGAAACATGAGGCCTCGCCGTGGGGTAGAGGGGACATAGCGCAGTACTCGGATCAAAGCCTCAAAGTGGAGGTGACACGGCTCATTAGAGAACTTTGCCAGGAGGTTGACGGCGAACACAATGTCAGGACACATCGTCGTCGCTAGGAACATGAGTGACCCGATGACGAGTAAATACGTGGTCACATCTACTGGCTCCTCCACCACGGTTGGATCAGAGGTCTTGAGCATTGTCTGACCATCGGGCGACATGGGTGAGGACCCTCTTGGCACAA
>SZWC01014548.1:13306-30946 GCA_023375785.1 Penium margaritaceum
GAGGGGACATAGCGCAGTACTCGGATCAAAGCCTCAAAGTGGAGGTGACACGGCTCATTAGAGAACTTTGCCAGGAGGTTGACGGCGAACACAATGTCAGGACACATCGTCGTCGCTAGGAACATGAGTGACCCGATGACGAGTAAATACGTGGTCACATCTACTGGCTCCTCCACCACGGTTGGATCAGAGGTCTTGAGCATTGTCTGACCATCGGGCGACATGGGTGAGGACCCTCTTGGCACAATGGGCTGGTCCTCAGTGAAGCGCAAGGACAAGGTGTGGACGTAGGTGGCTTGATGGACATGCAGGATGCTCGTAGAGCGATCATTCTCAAGCTCCATGCCTAGAAAGACTCATGTTGATCCGAGGTCCTTCATCTTGTAGGTAGCATGTAGCAGGTCCTTGGTCCACTGGATAGCAGCTACATCCGGCGATGCAATGAGCAGGTCGTCGACTTAGACCATGACAACGATGAGGGTCTGACCTCGAGGACTGATAAACAACGCTGGGTTGGCAGAGCTGCGAAGGAATCCGCCGCCGAGAAGCGTGTGACTGATCTCCTGGTTCCAGCAGCGCGGTGACTACTTCAAGTCATAGAAGACCTTCCGCAACTTCCAGACCTTGCTGGAGCCATTGTTAAAGCTTGGAGGTTGCACCATGTAGAGCTCCCGGCCCTCCAGTGAGCCATGTAGAAAGGCGTTGTTCACATCCATCTGAAGGAGTTCCCACCCGCGCCGGGCAACCACGATGAACAAGTTTCTGCTAGTGGAGAAACGACCGACCCAGGCAAATATCTGGTTATAGTCGATGCCAGGGGTGTGAGCAAGCCCCTTGGTAGTAAGACGGGCCTTGTACTTATCCAAGGACCCGTATGGCTTCCACTTTCTCTGGAGAACCCACTTGGCACCGATGGCCTTACGGCCCAGGGGGAGGTCGACGAGCTCATAGGCTTGATGTTGCCGAATGGTAGCAAGCTTGTCGGTCCATGCAACCTTCTAGTGAGCGGCCTCAAGAGACACCCAAGCCTCACGTAGGGTGGCTGGATCCTCTAGTCGCTCTGTGGGGTGAACAAGAAAGGCATACACGACCCACGCCCCTGGTGGCATACACGTGAGCGTGGCTGTGATGGCATACCGGTGCTCCTGATGGAGTAAAACATAGCTCGGAGCCGACCATGGATGTAGGTCAGTTATGACTAACAGTGTGGCCAAGGCAAGTGCCTTGGTGTCAGGGTCCCCGCTCACGACTGTGGAAGTTGGTCTGACAGGAGGTAAGGAGCCTCGTGGGGTGACAGGGGATCGTGGCGCGAGAGGGTGTGAGGAGGCGGCCTGAGTGCTCAATGCCGGCCTGGGTCAAATTCTCCCGCCCGGACCACGTGTCTAGCGCGCCGACACTGACCAGGCAATCGGCCCTGAGGGGTTGGCAAACACGGACGGGGCAGCCAGCCCTGAGAGGTTGGCAGACACGGACGAGGCAACCGACCTTTAGGGGCTGGCATACACGGACGGGGTAGCTGGCCCTGAGCGGCTGACGGACACGGACGAAGTAGCCGGCCCTTAGGGGCTAGCACTCACAAACGATGCAGCCAGCCCCGAGAGGCTGGCACGCACAGATGGGGCAGAGGGTCCTATGGGGCTGTCAGACACAGATGGGGCAGCCGGCCCTGAGGAGCTGACGGACACAGATGGGACAGCCGGCCCTGAGGGACTAGCAGACACGGACGGGGCAGCCGGCCCTGAGGGGCTGGCGGACACGGATGGGGCAGCTGGCCCTGATTGCCTGGCGGACGCCGATGGGGCAGCCGGGCACGAGGAGCTGACAGAAACAGACGGGCCAGCCGGTCCTAAGGGGCGAACGGTTACAGACGAGACAGGCGGTCCTTAGGGGTTGTTGGACACGGACGGGGCAATTGGCGCAGATGGACCCGCGGGCGCACACGATGAGATGCCCGAATGCGGCTGGACGGAGGACGAACCCACCACTCCCCTACGCAACGAGAGGAACATCGATGGGTCGGAGCGAACAAGGTCGTGGAGAGACAAATCCTCAAAGAAGAGGGCGTCCTGGGACTTGACGATGCACTATCAGGTGGGATCCCAAAAACGCCATGCCTTTGACTAACGCGAGATGCCAAGGAAGGTGTAGGTACGGCCGCGAGGCTCGAGCTTACCCCCTTGGTGTGGGGCAGGCAACCAGACGGCAGCAACGCATCCCCAAACGCAGGCTGGGCAGAGGTCGGCCCGCTCTCTACAGTAGTATTGGTACCCTACTTAACTTGGATTTCGACGACTGAGCAGTTGCATACTTTTTTCGTTTAGTTTTTTTACCTTTTGGAATAATTTTGGGTATATCAATAATTTGTCCACTTTTTTTCAGCCTAGACCTTAAATTCGTCGATCGTTCCAGTTACATTTCGCTTTCGTCGAGTCGTCGCTCCTGACACATCCGTTCAAAAATTCGAACGGATGTGTATTCCTTCGATATAGGCTCGGCACTACAGCCTCAACGCCAGCCTCAACAATTTCAACGCGTTCAATTTCGCTTGCGTGATGTTCTATTTTGCAAGAGCCAAACATGTGGTGCATGGAAAAAATTCCTTGCAACGAACACATACTCCATGATTGCAAAAAAGAACAAGATTTCAACTGCATCCATGATTTCAACTGCACCCATTTTTACGAGAGCCAAACTTTTGTACTTTTGAAATTAATTATGGAAAAGTTTTGAATTCGACAAAGCACCACTTTTGTCCACTTTCACACACGAAAAAAACTATTAATATCAAAATCCAAGTTAAGTTGGGTATGGTGTGGACTGACGGGGAATGGGTCCGTGGGGAGTTGGTTCCACACCCACGTCATGTAGGTCATGGCCTTGAAGTAGAAACCGTCAGAAAGATCGGACTCAACCCGCATGGTGCGGACGGCGTCAGCCATGGTGCGATTCCACTGCTCAGAGATGCTGATGTGAACTGGCATGTAAGGTGCCAATGTCTCATGATGGATGCCACGAGAGGCGAGGAAGAGTATGGTCTCCCCCATAAACTCACCCCGGCAATTAGAACGGAAGTAGCGGAGAGGGAAACCACCCTCACATTCCGCACGGACAAGCCATTCCTGAATGGTGGGAGCAACGTCGCTCTTCTGCTGAAGGAAGAAGACCCATCGATAACGAGAATAGTCGTCCGTAAGGGTCAATACATAACGACCGTTCTCTTTGACTGTCTTTCTCGGGAGGGGATCCATGATATTGGAGTGGACCATGGCAAGTGGGACGGTCGCACGAGAGGCAGACAGGGGGTGGGTGGAACGGTGCATCTTCCCTTGAGCACAATCAACACACTCAGTGGGACACAATAGAGGAAAGGAAGCTGGATCAAGTCTTGTGGCAGGCAAAGTGTGAAACATGTTGTCAACAGCGGCAGATTGGACGTGACAGAGGCGGCGATGTAGTAGACGTGTGTGCTACGGAGACATTGTGCTAGTAGCAAACACGTGGCCATTGTCAACCGATGAGGAGGGGATCGAGGTGGAAGCAAATAGGTGCAGTACTTGCCATAAGTTGCCATGGACGGTGGCATGCAAAACGACACAACCTGACTGACGCAATGACACAGTGCCCACGCCACACGAGTGCAAAACGTCCATGCTCATGTGATCAAGGGGGATGACAATCAACATACTGAGCTCAAGGCCAGGGAAAAAAGGTAAATCATTCACAAAGACATTGTGAGCAGGACTACAGAAACAAACGACACAGACACCACAAACTGGTTTAACATGACCAGACCCCGTCCAAACCCCGGTGACATCGTTGACGGGATCGAGGACACTGAAGGCCTTGCGCGAGTCCGCCATGTGATGCGTGGCCCCGGAGTCCATGATGTAGGTCTCTAAAGGATCCTGAACAAATGTGGCTAGGTCGTCGATAGTCACATGGCAGTGCGTGAGCGACGCAAACGCGGTTTACGGAGGTGCAAACCGGAGTTGCCAGTCATCAAGCTAGGTGACATCATCACAAAGAGGAGCAGGTGGGAAGGGCACGACAAAGGATGGGGTGGACAAAGGTACAGGGCACGACCGCAACATTGACTCGGTCATGCAGGGTAGGGTGGAGCAAGCGACGACGCAACTCGCACTTCCTTTGTGAGGAGGGCGAGGAAGGCCAAGCTAAAGTGCGATGAACTGCTCCAACTGACGCTCGCGAGTGGAGGTTCCGACGAAGTAGAACGACTGTAGTGTAATAGCGCGAGAGTCCAAGAAGTAGGAGGAAGAGACTACTAGAGGCACCAGTGATGGAGGAGCAGGCACGGACGGCTGCGAAAGATGTTGTTGTGGAGTCATCGCGAGTGGGGCAGGTGCAGCAAGAGCAGCAATAGTCGTTGTAGCGGTGCCAAGGCGACGCTCACGCTGGCAACGCATGGTGGCAATGACACCAGCCTCGTTGGGAGTGGACACGTGTATCACCCATATCCTGACTGGCCATAGTTGTGGCAGACGAGGCTGCCGCTATCGGATCCACTAGACTGCTGTTGTGGATCCTTGCCCTTCTTGCCCATGCGCTTCTTCTTGCCAGACGAGGAGGCGTCGGAAGACGCTACTGCTGCTGGGGCAATAGCACCCACTAAGGCGATGACAAGAGAGGCAAGGGACTTCGTGCGATGGATGTGTGACTCGTGAAGAGCCTCCTTGATGCAGAGGAAGAGCTCATATGCCCAAGGCATGAGGGTACCCCCGGCAGCCATCACGGCGAGGACCTCCTAGGACTAGTGGACGAAGACGTCCGAGAAGGCGTCAGTGGTGCCGCACTTGATGGTTAGGAGTGCGGAGAGAGGATGTGGCGCGGCGTCTCTGAGGCGGCGTTGGATGTCCTCGACACGTTGCCAAAAGGAGGCGACCGTCTCGGTCTCCCCCATGCGGAGGGAGTTGAATTCCCGGATGAGCGGCTGGTCTCAGCGTCACTGGACAAACGATTAGGGCACGTGAGTACGTGCCATGTTGCTGCGGGATCAGGGAGTACGCCAGTGGTGAGGTCACTGAGGAAGGGCTCAAGGGCGAGACGTGCAGCTGGAGGGGCAACAAGGACAAGGGCACATATGTCGACTAGCTTCATGTGCCTCGTTGGCCTTGGTGGAGTCGAAGGGTTGGACATAGTAGGGCCACAAGCCCTCATCCTATGCCCATATCCGAAAGTTGAGCTCTCGGCTCCGGAACTGCTCACCAGCTTGAAGCGGCGGCGGTGGGGTTTTGAAGTCCTTCGGCCTGCGGCCGGCATCTAGAGAAGGGGTTAAGACTAATGTCACCGTCCATTGTTGGTGTAGGGTGTGTGGCTGTGCCAGGTAGTACGTGGCATAGGATACCACGGTGCTCGTGTACCCGGGGGTGCAAAGGGTGCTTGCTGACGCTGCATTGCTATTGCAGCAAGAGCTGAAGCTTTTATTGCGACTACTACTACAAGAGCAATGTTGACAGCTGCAGTGCTGCTAGCTGTTGCGCTAGCGTTTCCAAGTGCTGACGCAAAGCGGCAAGCGGATCTATCGAGCTAGCAAGACCGATGACAGAACTTGGGGAATACTGCTATTACTACTACTATTGTTGTTCTGGTTGTTGCTGCTGCTGTTGTTAGTGCTACTACTGCTGATGTGGGTACTAGTATTGCTATTGCTGTTACTATGGCTATTACTGTTGCTGGTTTTGCTTCCATGGCTGTCGTTGCAACTGTTGCTGCTGCTCTTGTGTCTATTACGGCTCATGTTGCTACTTTTGCGCCTGATCATGCTACTACTGCTGCTGTTCTTGTTGTTATTGCAATGGCGGCATCTGCTGCTGTTGTTGTTGCAACTGCCCCAAATGTTACAAGAAGGGGGGCCCTCTAACAATGGAGGATCCCTCTCCATCCTCTACCATGGTGTCCTTTGTTTTCCCTCCATTTTTTTGTATACTGTTGATGTCAATAATGACATCAGCAGTGACGTTAGCCTAGGATGGCTGCCATCTATAGCTTTTTATGCGTTATCTGTAGGGTTGCTATTGTAGGTAGTGTTATCTTCCGCTTTTGGTTGTTGCTGACATCAGCAGTGATGTTTGCCGAGTATGCCTCATGTTAGCAATGGCTGTTGCATTGTTGTTGTAGCTGCTACAGTGTCATCTACAGAGCTGCTACTACTACTATTGTTGCTACTGCCCCTAGTGCTGTGGTAAACATTACTACTATTACTACTACTGCTACTAAAGCTGCTACTACTCTTGCTACTGATGCTACAACGGGTGCTATTGTTATTGCTGCTACTGCTGGTGGTGGTGGTGGTGCTGCTGCTGCCGCTGCTGTTGCAGCTGTTGCTACTGCTAGTGGTGGTGGTGGTGCTGCTGCTACTGTTGCAGCTGTTGCTACTACTAATGCTAAGTTGCCACGTACTGCTGGTGCTTCTACAACTATTGCAGCTGCTCTACCGCCTATGGTGGTTGCTGCTACTACAACAGGGCCACCTACAAGGATGGTGGATTCTTTTGTGCATTTTTTCTCTCGTTAGTCTTTGCTCGCAGCTTGCTGCGAGCATCGAGCTGGCTGCTCGTTGCGAGCTACGAGCTACGAGCAGCAAGTTGGCTGCTCACTTCTCACTACAAGCTACGAGCAGCAAGCTCGTTGCTCGTTGTTTGCTGCTTGTTGCGAGCAGTTGATGTTGTTGGTACTACTACTACCAGTGGCTACTACAACTGCTGCTGCTACCTTCTTCTCGTTGCTACTGCTGCTGCTGCTGCCGGCTGCTAGTGCTACTCCCTTATGCTACTGGCTACTATTGCTACTCCTTGCTACGATTGGCTCCTACTGTTGCTTGATGTTCTTGCGCAGTGCTGCTATTGTGAGGTACTACTACTGGCTGTTGTTGTTGCTCGCTGCTATTGCTACAAGTTACCATGAGCTGCTAATGCTACCGGTTGGTGCTATTGCGTATTTCTTCCGCTGGGTGCTACTGCCACTGCTCGCTGCTGCTATAAGCTGCAGCTACTGCAAGCCGCTGGTGCTGCTTGCTGCTGCTGCCAATCATTGTACCTGGTTGATGTCGCCATGTGCGTTGTTGCATGCAGGTGCGTGAAGTGGGTTGTTGCTCACCTCCTCGCGTCACACATGGGGGTTAGTGCTGCCAAAAACATCCGGCAGCATTTCCTCTGGCCGAGTGGCCGTGGGGAAAAATCTGGCACCACCACCAGGCAGGTCTATGCTACCAGGAAATATCTGGTAGCACTTCCCCTATACTAGAGCATATGGAGGTCCATCGGCGTAGTCAAGAACCTGTACGGCAGTTATGGGCTGCTTTTGCTGCGCTCTGGCTCTGATACTAAGCTGGAAACTGTTCTAATGTGCAGGTTGGGGCACCTGCGTTGTTGATGCAGCATTCGGGCTTCCATGCTTGTTGCTTAGTTTACTGCCCTCGCAGTCTGCCGCTCTATATTCTAAATCTGAGTGCAATAGGTTTGTTACTGAGAGACGCACGCGCTAGTGTTAGCGCCACAAAGTAGCTCATAACTATAAATGACTGAGTAAGAACTAAGAATGAGCAATAACGGGAGACCCTTCCAAATAATAGCTCCCCCCAAGCTCTATTGAACTTGTTACTCGGTTTCTAAGCCAATCAGAAAATAGACCTATTTTCTAGCAAGCAGGGGTTTCCTCGGTGAGCCCTGCCAGATGGCTGACGGCCCAAAATCCGAGTGTTGTCCCTTTTACCTGAAAACTAGACCATACCATAAAACGCATGCTGCAAACGCAATCATGCGGTCGGAATCAACTAAAAAATAACAATGAGGAGTTATGGCTGCCTAAACCCAGGCAACGTCTATGCTAATCCCTGACACCAACAATGCCAAAAAATCATGAAACTTGGACCCTAGGCATGATATAGCATTGCAAACACAACAGTGTAGTCAAAAGCAGTGTTGGAAGTGTGCAGATAGCATGTGCAGCGACAATGCCTGCCAGCGGCACGACTGCCGAGGAGGTCTGCTGATGGACCTACGCACATTGGAGGGAGGAGACTCCAGCAAAGTGCATGTAGGCCTCAGCCTTTGTCGGCTCTACCGGACGACACTCGAGCAGTGTCGCGTCTTGCCGTCAATCATCTGCAGAGCCATGTACACAAGCCGAGTGAACACAAAAGAGTACAAGTGAGAGATGTGTGAAAAAACCAATAACATGTTCCAGTGTCATGACAAAACTTGTTGCTTTGTACCTCTTGTATGGTGTTTGCTACATGGGGGTGTGATGTATGATTTGCATGGTCCAGACCCAGGCACTTGGTGAAATAAAACATTGTCACGGTGATACCTTGTACTGTAGTTGTGAGCGATGCTTCGCTACCTTCACTCACTCGTCATTGTAGTGACGGCTATGTCAGCCAAGGAGAGGGTTGGTTTGTGTGGCTTCCACCCGTCACGAGCGACAACCGTGGTGATAACACGTACATCCCACACTAGTGGTATGGAGCAACAGTACTGGAGAGCCAAGCGACATGATCTCTGATGCGCAACCAATTCTCCACCTGCCACTGAACCTCTGCTCTACTCGTCCCCGACGTGCATACTATAGAGATCTCTTAGTTTCCGTGAGATGCATGTGCACATCCTCCCAACACTCTTTGGCAGCTTGTCGTGCTGGAACATCTGCAGTGTAACAATAGCTGCTGGCCTCCAGGAGCTCGGCCATGAGACGTTCCACATGCGCATCCACTCAAGCCACGACTGCATCCTGCTCATTGACCGTGAAGCGCAGGCACTTGGGTACGGGAATTGTAACTCGGATGCGTGTAGGTGTGTCATCTGTTGGACCACCATGGTGTTAGTGATGCCGGTCAGGGCAGCCATGAGTCGGAGTTCCGCAGCTCACTCTGTATCCACCACGATAAATGCACCTATAGGGGTGACTGTTGTAGGCTCATCAAATGTCATAGACATAACCGTCACTTGGCTGTCAACAGTGTGGACCTTGGTAGCAGCTAGTCCTACATAGGGCATCGTTGCTGATGCAACCAGTGATATTACCTCCTCCAACTGTCAGCGCAAGTCTGATAGTCTCCACACTACACCATGGAACGTCCGTGTAGTAGCATTGAGGCACGATGTCTACTTCCCCTACCCGACGACTGGCGGTATCTGCGGTGCTCCAACGTGTGCTCACTGCATGCAACTTAAGTGTGAGGTCCTGCACGTGCTTGTCCGCACGTGCGACTACATCCTCCTGGTTGCAAAGCGTAGAGTATAGATGCTCAAGCACAGGGGCTGACTCGGTACCTGGTGCATCAGCTACTAATGGAGCTATGTCCTCTGCCACAGCTGCACCTCCCCAGATAGTTGTGTGGCGGTGGCGACGGCCATAGCACACGTGCTGGCAACCTCAACGTATCCTGCCTCTACGGGTGCCCCCTCTGCATGTGTACCGGTAATGGTTAGTGCTGTGGCTAAGGGAGCGTCTACCCCTGCTGTGGTAAAATCGACTACTCTAGGGAATACGATCATCGTGGTGTCTGCACCAACAAGGGCATCCACTACTAGCATCCTATCTATAGCAACAAGTGGTACTACTACTCCTGTCACGATGTTGGTGGTTGTCGACACGGCCACTGCCCGGACGTCTGCTCCAAGGGCATGAGCTATCACCTCCATTGCTGTTATTCCTCTTATGCTGCTACTGTCACACCCGCCACATCGGTCGCTTTCACTACAACGTTGGCTATAGTATTTATCCCCATCTCAGTCACTACATGTGCCTCCAACTCTGCGTCGGACCACTCGTCCGCCTCTGACTCCGCGTCGGACCACTCCTCGGATGACTCGTCCTTACTGAAAACGTCTTGTCCCACAGCACTGTCCATCACATCCCACTTGCACTCTTTGGTGGTCGTCGGCACACACTCCATCCCCCCTCGACCTATGTGAGTGCAACTACTCCATTTGTCCACCATTTTTGGCGTGTAAGAGCTCGTTGGAAAGCTCTTGCAAAACCCTATCCATCTCTTCCACTACCACCTTAATTCATGCCTTGTAGGCTCCAAAATGTGAAACAATGAACTCAGATCTAGATGTTTTTCCGGTTCTTGGGCTGAAAAGAAAATGGTGACGTTTTTGGCCTTTTAACATTTATTGGCATGAACCCACCGCAATTGCATTCAACATCTTTTGGCACATAGTCGCTCCAAATTCTGCTTCATTTGGACAACCTTTATGTTGACATCATCATTATAGGTGGTGACATCAGCATCAACACTAATCCAAAGCTTTGGCCGGAACGTCATTTGTTACCAGCGTTTCAAATCCTCGGAAAATGCCAATGGTTTGTGATCCGGACAACATTAATGTTTGGACCCATGTTTAGCTAAGTAGTAGAGACACAGCAAGTGCAGCAACTGTGAGTCATAGTTAAAGCCACCATCTTGGGAGGTCCCACCAAGCCACGGTGACCCGCCGTAGGGGGGGGGTGGTATGTGCGATCTGAATGAAGCTTCTGGGACCCTTCACAAACCCCTCTCAACATCACATGCATCAAATGCTGCTGGAAAGGGTTGGGAAACCCTTGGTTGTCCCATGGTGGTGGCATGGTGATGCGGTTGCAAGGGTGTCTCCGCTGTTGCAATCTGTTGCAGTGGGTCACCGTGGCTTTGTGGGTCCTCTGAGGATTGTGGATTTAGCTGTGACTCTCAGTTGCTGTTGCAAATGTTGCGTCTCTGTTGCGCAGCTCAATGCGGGGTGCCTCGTCGCTCTGATACCATGACAAAATGCATGCAAGCAGGTGCTGGTCAGTAGGGCAGAGATCAAGTACAAGGGTCTGACCAACATGACGCATCGACATGTCCAACAAGATCACAACATACATACCTGCCGAGGCGCACGACAAGTGACGCATGCGTAGTGTCAGTTTGTCCTAAAACCAGCCCAAAACCACTGTTTTGGTCGTAAGTCTATGCACGGGTATCTAAACGCAACCTCGTCTGAATCTAAAGATGCAAAATCTTGAGCCAGACCCTACGATTGGCCACACACATGTCTGGCATGGATCAGTGGATAGAAAATGCAAAACATGCAAATCGGTCTGAGAATTAGTCCACCGAGAAAACCCTAGCGACTGTAAAAAATCTGCAGAGCATCTAAACAAGCACCCGAGACATCGTGGCAGTTGTATGGCTGCTACTGGTGGATGGAGCCACCACCCGTCGGTACTCCGGTGCCAGCCGGATCTGCATCAGGGATCATGTTGTCGTGCTCTCGAGTACTGCTACTCCATACCACTAGTGTAGGGTACATGGATAATCACCACGGTCGTCGTTTGTGATGAGTGGAAGCCACACAATCCAACACTTACAAGTCGAAATGCCACACATCTCCCCTTGGGCATGCAAACGCATAGTAAAATGCACGACTTAATGTAGTGCAAGCATCAGAGTGCAATATTGGCACAATGAGAGCACCGCACGAGAATGGCACAACACTACAAGGCCAAGACTGAGTTTCGGGCATCACAAACACGTAGCAGACAAACACTTCCATCCACCTTGAACATCCCACTTTCTAGTACCTTGCTGGGACATTTAGTACGCCCCTAGCACGTATTGACCCATAAAACCTTGGCTTCCCCTCATAATATGTGCCCATGCACAAAATGAAGGTTGATGTTGATGTTTTCCGGACATGTGCGATGCATTTCATCGTCCTCGACAATAGCCTTTGTACGTTGGTTGTAGCTGCATATGGCGATGCAATAAACATGTACAATAAAATGTCAAAGCAAGCAACACAAATAGATTCTCTTGCATGTACATGTGCCAAGTAGAACACACTCAATCTCGTTGGAAATGCACTTCCCACACCATTGTCTTCCACCCCCCTACAAAACAAAAAATCCACCAGCAAGAAAGGTGTACTTGACTATGAGCGCCCATGTGACATGTCCACTTATTGCTAGTGTAACACTCAACAACACCCGGTGGACGTGCACAAAAATATAGGTCCACTTACATCATGGGAAGAGCATGTAAAGCAATATGGAGGGCTGCATCGCACTAAATAGTCCTCAGTTGCTGCAATAACTATGCAAACAATCAGACTACAGATGATGTACCAGTTCTCATGGTTGTCACGACATACATAAGAAAATGACATTGGGATATTCTTTGACACCCATTGTCTCCTTAAGTTACACCGTAGCTGATAACCTTGAGCATGAAAAGTCTCGCATGATCAATTAGGGCAGATGCATTGGGAAAAACCCACCTTGATGCAAAGAGCTCATCTAGTATGTGAATACACACAGCCCTGTGAACACAATAAACGCGTCGCTTCCGGTCATACTTGAGTTTGATGCCAAGTAGCACTCGAGAAGGACCAAGATCCTTTATGTCATTGGCGGGTTGCAGAACCGGCTTCACTAATGAGATATCGACGGAACTGGAGGAGGCAATGAGGGGATCGTCCACACAAAACAAGATGGCCAAGGTGTTATTTTCATGGAATGAGAGAATGTGCGGTTTAAGTTTCACGGTGTTGCTACCTCCCTTTCTAAACGGCGGAGGTGATACATGCATTCCGGCATCATGAAGAGCTTTCTAGCTCCTCCGAAGTCATTTACAAGTGCCAAAATCTGTTGGCACCATGGATGAATCCCCGTGGTTGGACAACATACATTTCATCATTGAACCTACCAGATCGCAATGAAGAATGTATATCCAGATGTCGTAGCCCTGAGATGTGCTGGAGAATGCGACTATGATAATACTTGTAGTGGTGCACTGGCCAATTGGTATGAATAAATGGTAAAAGTCAACCAGAGGAAATAGAGAGAGATCCTAGATTTTTAGGCATTCCGTATAGCAGCCAATTGAGCAACGTGACATTGGTTTTTTCTTGAATACCCATCGGGGTGTCAACCAATGCATTTGCTCGATATGTCAACAGTTTTAGAGACATCATGTAATTCAATAGCGTCGAGTCCTTCTTTTAGTACATCTAGAAAGAGAGCACCATCANCCTTTATGTCATTGGCGGGTTGCAGAACCGGCTTCACTAATGAGATATCGACGGAACTGGAGGAGGCAATGAGGGGATCGTCCACACAAAACAAGATGGCCAAGGTGTTATTTTCATGGAATGAGAGAATGTGCGGTTTAAGTTTCACGGTGTTGCTACCTCCCTTTCTAAACGGCGGAGGTGATACATGCATTCCGGCATCATGAAGAGCTTTCTAGCTCCTCCGAAGTCATTTACAAGTGCCAAAATCTGTTGGCACCATGGATGAATCCCCGTGGTTGGACAACATACATTTCATCATTGAACCTACCAGATCGCAATGAAGAATGTATATCCAGATGTCGTAGCCCTGAGATGTGCTGGAGAATGCGACTATGATAATACTTGTAGTGGTGCACTGGCCAATTGGTATGAATAAATGGCAAAAGTCAACCAGAGGAAATAGAGAGAGATCCTTGATTTTTAGGCATTCCGTATAGCAGCCAATTGAGCAACGTGACATTGGTTTTTTCTTGAATACCCATCGGGGTGTCAACCAATGCATTTGCTCGATATGTCAACAGTTTTAGAGACATCATGTAATTCAATAGCGTTGAGTCCTTCTTGTATTACATCTAGAAAGAGAGCACCATCAATTGCTTCCCTTGGGAAGTTTGGGTGATCCTAGTATGACACATTGGACGAAGTGACAAGCTGCAAACATGACTTTCAAGGGACGAAACAAAGCTTCATTCCATGCATGCAATATGTGGGATGAGGAGTAGGTGCATCGGGCGAATGGGACAGGTGATTGGGATATGGAAGGCGAGGGATAAGAAGTTTCATGTTACGTGGGTGTCAGAGAACGAGAGATAGGCACGTGTGATGTTGCTGAATGTAGATGTAAGTAGGGGGTAATCAATCGTCTTCCACTTGGATCGATCAACCGCTGGACCTTTTCTTGTTTGCCGTTAGACCCACACGTTCCTTCATAAGCGGTTTTACCACCCGCGGGCTATATCGTCACACCTTCAGGATAGGGATTTTGCTCATGAATCATTGTCACAAAGGGAAGAGCGTCGGAGAATTTAGCAGTTTTTCCATTCCCACATGTCGTTCCCACATGTGTAACTGTGATCAAGTAATTGATGTCATTAAATCCCCATACGATATGGACGGCTCCCATAGTACAATTTAAACACAAAGGACAATGATTATTGGCATTCAATCAAGTCGGTGAAATACTCATATGAAAAACTACTTTATTTGGACAATATCTATCTAGAATGGACGTATTTTTGCCCCTCCATTTGGTAGCGGAAGGGACGGTTTGGCCCTCCCTTCTAACAATAGCTAGGGGGTGGACGGTGTCCACCCACTCGCTGGCCACCAGCCGGTTTGAGGTCAAGCAGCCGGTCAGGTGACTAGCCAGCCATCGGCCGGCCACCTACATGCCGTCAATCCAGCTGGTCGCTCAATCGAAGGCCAAGAGATCGTGACGCCTTGAGGCCTTGAGGACCAAGGCCTTTGGCCTCAAGCCCTCGTCCTCGGCCTCTCCTCCTTGCCTCATGGGATGAGCAAGATGAGAGGAGAGAGTGAGCAAGGTAGTGCACAAAGGAGAGAGATTGCGCACGCGTGAAACTGTCTAGTATGCCTCGCACACAAGAATGTTGCTCCAACTTGTCATAAACATAACCAAAATTCATTCCGTATGAATTTTTAGTTTCAATGTCATGAAAATCTTTGCAAACTCAAGAGTTTGGGGTACCGTACTGCGCTTGGTATTGGACGAGTGGATTTTTGCATAACATTTGTTGCCTATGAAATCCGGGTCCAGAAATCAGTTTAGTATACCATTAATTTTGATTTCTGCCCTACCCATGACATCCGATAATCGACAACAAATCGAGTTCAATTCTTTTATTCAAAGAGCACCGATAGAGTAATTGCATGATTGTAGTGTGGCAATGCCACGCTACAATCATGCAAAGGAGCCACGTGGCTCGAGCGGGGTCACCTAGGACTGTGGGCGGTGAGACGGGATAGCTTGAGGGTCGGAGACCCTCGAGCACCGCATTTTTGGCCTAATCGGCCAAGCATTCCATCCAATCCGTTACATTGATACCAAAGATCCAGGGCTCGGATCCCACGTTGGGACTACCGAAGATGCCGAGGCGTCTCTCACTCCTAGTGGGGATGAGTGTAGCATGGCAGTGCCATGCCGACTTGTGGAAGGAGCCACATGGCTCAAGCAGAGTCACCTGGGACTGTGGACGGCGAGACGAGATGGCTTGAGGTTCGTAGACCCTCAAGAACCGCAGTTTTAGCCTAGTTGGCCAAGGATTCTGTCCAATCCGTTGCAACAACAACGGGTACACAAAAAGAAATGGTCGGCATTCACGTGATAGCCCGATGTCATACACAACACAAGAGAGATTTTAGTCTTCTCGGTGCAACTGCAAATTAGTTCAACAAGTTGTCTCTCGCTTGCATGTGTGTCACTTGGAGGTTCTCTTATGTCCTTCCTACAGGCCCCACCAACCATGGATCGATTCCTGACTAAGGTGTCTCCGGATGAGCAAGTGCGACGCCTTACGCATGCAACAAGGCAACGTCCACCTACGTAGCCTCCTACAACAAAGCATCCTATGGGTCACACTCACAATCCCCTGTGTCACACCTTGGACACCACGCAGGCCACTCATCCAAATCCTATGGCATACAACTCCACTTACAAGAACGCGGGTGCACCCTCGTTGCCTCAGACACTCCTTGCTGTCATGTCTCTTGTCATCGGCACTGCAAAAAATGAGGGTTTGTAGCGCCACATTGATGATGGTGTGGCCATCACCAATGCAGTGTCTCCTAATCCTCATACAAAGGCTCCATGTTCTCTTGCGGATTTAGCTACATCGTCATCGACAATGCCTCCCTTGATGTAATGGGTGGAGCCTTCATCGTCGTTGGTGACACCACTCGTTGCTTCCTCCCCCAGCGCTGCCGCTATTGCTTTTTTCCCTCCTAGCATGCCACGGTTCACCACTATGGGGAAGGAAAAGGCCCTTGCCCCCTTGGTTCCTCCTTCATCCAATGACGACATGCCGACAATGCAATATCGTCAGTGTCCACGTCATTCGGGACCAGTGGTCATGGACAAGGACCAGTATCTTGAATCTTTGAGCAGTGATTTGCACTCAAGCGATTATTGGACGAACACCGATTGCTTCTTCTTATGATCATCAACAAAATATTGTCCAAATCATTGTCAACATCCACGATTGGTGCTAAACGTGGTCGCTACGCCAACTGGTTCAGAAGCGACCATTTGTCACCATCTTCAACGCCTTCAAATCCCATCTGCCCCCTTATCCCACTGTCCAGCATCTACGGTCAACGTTTTGCACACCAGATGGATGTTTGGTGTACGACCGCCTCTTCTTGAGCAGTGTCCTCAGTTGGTTCTTGCCAGGCACAAATGTGGTGGAAGCACATTACGAGACAGCAATCATCACGTCCATCATGGTCCTTGCTCCACCTCTTACCATTAAAAAAAGGAAGCGGGGGTATGGCGGCAAGTGTGCGTGGATCACAGACCATCTGACTATCATGGCGGTGCTTACAAAGTACCCTACAGACGCTCGTGATCCCGGCGTGTCAATGAACTCAAAAGTGATCCGTCAAGAGATCCACGGAGTCATCGCCCGTCATGTGCCCAACAACCCGCAACGATTGGGTGCTCGGGCTTTCGGCTGGTAATGGGTCCGGAAGTTTGTGACTCACCAACTTCGTTGGGCATGGTGTGCTGGGAAGAGAGCTGCAGAGAGTTTTCCTGCTGAGTTTGAAACAAAATTCTCATGTTTTGTCGCGAGTGTGCGTGCATGGTGAAGTTGCATGGCACCAAGTTATCTCTCATGTTGAATGTAGATCACACTGGCGTCGAGCTTCTGCCATCGGTGAGTCACACCTAGCTCCTTATCACCATCCTCAGTATGGATGACAAGCGTGCCATCACAACTCTAATTACATCATCTGCGACCAGGAAGATGTTGCCCATGCAGCTCATATTCGCTGGGAAAACCGCTCGCGTGCACCCACATGGTCCGCATGCGGAAAAACTACATGATGCAGGGTGGAATCTGACACAGACCACATCACCCTCGGTACACAGAAAAATGCCAAAGGACTGGGTGCAGAACATTGTGCTGCCGTGCTTCAAGCTTACGTATGCAGTCTTAGGTGTCTGCACGGGTGATGCTGGCAATTCTCTGGTGCAGAAAATGTTGCGTCCGAACTATATTGACGCTTTCCTTGAGTGGCTGCACGGTTATTTCCTCTTCATACGTATGGTGTTCGAGCCACCTGAATGCACAGGAAAAGCGTAGTCCAGCTGATGTGGGCCTCATATGTCCTTTAGAAAACAAACGCAAAGAAATTTTTGCTAAATCGAGCACTCAGCGTAGAGAGTCAGGGGTGTCGTTGCACATCCGTATGAAAGAGTTGAATAAGGTTGTGTGCGAGTAGTTCTTGGAGGATTGGAAGTACATGCGTGACGCCGAGCCCATGGTGAAAAATGCATGGGCCAAGGCAAACTTCCCTCGTGTGTTTGACCCAGATTTCTAGCATGCTGTTGCCCCATACGGGGGGGGGG
>SZWC01014548.1:31795-47864 GCA_023375785.1 Penium margaritaceum
ACACACACACACACACACACACACACACACACACACGCACACAAAAAGAGAAGGTGACACCTTGAGAAGTTGTAAGGCCTCCTATCACCATGGGTACAAGGGAGATGCCTCAAAGGATGCACACGTTACAATGATAGAACTTAAGGGGATGCCAAGGAAGATCCTAAAAACAATAAAGAAGACAAGGGGGGTAAGGAATGAGTGTGTGTAGATAAAAGCGATAAAATAGAGTCCCCTTCTCCTCTCGTAAACTTTGTTGGCAGTGTGTAGGTTATCTTGTCTCCCTTCACTCTTGTGTTTGTTCTTATTCTCCTAGGTTACATGGGTTGCCTAGTGCAGTGATTCATGGCTTAGGAAGTTAGTGTAAACCCACGTTCTTGTGGTGACTATGGTGGCGAAGAAAAACAATACTCCTCTATCACAGGATTGTGCTGACCGTGATGGCCTAGAAAAGTAGAGATTACCATGTGGTTGTGCCGTCCCTGCCGGCCTTGAAAACCATGAATAGATTTCAAAGTTTCCTCACGGATTGTGAAAGCAAGGACCCCAAGAAGGGATGATACAACTTCGGGATTATGAACGATGCTCACATAAGGAGCACGTGCTAGTTACATGTCTTGGTGGCATGGCAAGAACCCGTCTATCCAAGGAAAACAAGGACAAGGTGGCAACAGCCTCACGCAACATCCTTGGCAGACTCTAGATTTCAAGAGTGACCGTGGCAACCACGGTGGCCAAAGCAATGGCAACATGTTGCTAAAGGCAGTCCATGCAGAACTTGGCAAAACCAAGAAGCATGAGGGATCCAAGGAAGTGCTAGATGAGCAATTTGACATTCACGTGGATGACTTCCATGTGAAAGAGGACATGCTTGATGAAGAGCATCACATCAACGACTGCAAACATCACAGATATTGTGATAGTTGTCATCGTTGTGCAACAATATTGAGCCAATCGGTTGAGAAGGACGAGGCACCCGCCAAAAGTAGCCACGCGGGAAGTTCGTGTGAATACAAGCAGGATGACTATGTGGCAAAGGCNCCCAGAGGAGTGGGGATGGACCCCTCCCCCTTTCCTACGACACACCAGTTGACGTACATTGCTTTATGGAAGTAAAATATGTTTTTGGATGTTGCTGTGTAGGTATCTAAAATGGTGGTTGTTCGTCAGAAGTTTTTTATGAAGACAATATCCTGTACAAGTACCTCTGGTAAGGCATGTGGAAATCCTTCATTGAGTGGATTTACCAAATGTACGCAATAGAAAACATTGAAGAAACACAAATTGTTGTTACTTGGCAAACACTTCCCAATACGCTCTCTTGGAATACGATTCCTATGATATATTTTTTCAAAGGATGTGTGCCTTAGATGGAAATCACAAATTCCTAAAAATGCATCTACAGTCACAAACTCTGGAGTCCAATCCTAGACCATAACGTGACCCCAGCTATGTTGTAGTTGGTTTACGGAGAGTTGTGATATCATCATAGTACTCCGGAACTAAAGCATTAGGAAAGAGGTAACACCCATTTTCTACCATAAATTTTACTCGAAATTATATGAACTAATGTCACACTGACATTGGTAAAAGCAGTTATGTCTGTCCAATTCCATAACATGTTTACCCGTCAAGTGGTTGTAGAGAGAAGATTTTGCCTTCAAATTTTGTTCAATTTCAACATTCATTCGATATTGTCACACACTAAAACATGAAGTTTGTAGTATCCCAGCACCACATTGCGACATCTCGGATCGATGAGGATCCATGAAGGAGCCCTTGCTTCCTTTTGGCACATTCACGCCCCCCTCCCCCCCAAGAGGTCTTCATATGGTAGGTCGTTAGAGTTTTCTTGGTTTTGGTACAACTCGTGTATTTTCTATTGTTGGTACAAGTCGGGTACCAGTATTTGTATCCATTTTTACCAAAGGATGGGATGTCAATGGGTTTGTGAACGAGTATTTATTCAAGGATATCATCCTCGATACATTCAACCACACATTGATGTTATCATCAACCATTACTAACGACGCATCATACTTTTGACAAGAACAAATGCATCCATGTAAACGTACCATGAATTTTACACGGCATAACGTGCCTTTCTGGGAAATTTATAAGGTTGGTCAAGTACCCACCATGTGCAAGTACCACGATGTCAGTTATCTCCCATCAAAATTGGCGTGCTGACACATCAAGTATGTTTAGCATGTCATGATGTAGCCATGATATGGTCTCAACTATCAAACAATCTCTTAGGTTTATCAGAAATAAAGCATAATAGGGTGTGCGACTGTTGTTCTTTCTCTCTCAATGGAATTGCTTGAATGACTGGTGTTGAAATTGTTCATTTTGAACATCAACTGATATCATCAACCTTGTTGAATTTCACAAAACCATTGTGATCATTCATCCATCCAACCTGCCCACAAGTTTATGTCATGGTCGATGCACCAACAGTTAGTGGAGAAGTTCATCATGCATATCTTGTAAGTCTTCCAGGCTTGTCATGTATCCAATCTCACATAACTAAGGTACAATGGTATGAATTTGTACTGCGATCCATTGAAAAGAGGGTTGCCTTAGGCACTTGGTTGTACGCACTGACCTCCTACATTCATGCAATCCGAGCATGTTTTTGAACTCGTGCTCAACCGACTGAGCTTTTATTGCACGTTCCATCCATGGGTACAGAGGAGTACATCCACCGTCAGCATGGCCCAAGTTTGAGGAAATCATCCTTATAACACATGTGATCCATCCGTGAAGATTCTGCTTGAACATCTTTTGGAAGTATGTTTCTGTATTGCTTTCGGCAGAGGCCAAAATCTCATATGGTCATCGTTGTCGGTGACAATTGAGATCGGATTCTTTTGTCAGGCCACCCAAGTTGTAGTGGGAGGGTTGGTTTGGCCCTCCCCACTCGCCAGAGCGAGGGGTGGTTGGACACCACCGCCCGCCAGAGCGAGGGCTGGCTGGTGGCAAGCCCTTCGTTGGCCGCCGGCCAACTGGACGGTTGGCAACCAGCACAGTGACTGGCCAGAAATCGTCCGGCCAACTGCTGGCCGCCGATCGAGCTGGTCCCTCGACTGGCGTCCATGAGACCGCATTGCCTTGAGGGCCAAGGCCCGTGGCCTCGAGCCCTCATCCTCACCCTCTTGTCCTTGGCTCCTCAAAGGAATTAGACGAAGGACAGAGAAAGAGGGAGCAAGGTACTGAGACACAAGAGAACAAGAAAAGCGTCGGCATAAAATTGCTGGATGTGCCTTGTATGCAACAATTCTGTGTCGACGTGTCATGAACAATACTCAAGTTTGTTAAGTCGGAACCTTGAGTTTCAAAACATGGAAAATTTGTGCAAATTCATGAGTTTGTGGTTATACCCTCCTTGTAGTGGACCCAGAATGAGGGGGCGAGGTATAGAAAAGAAATGGGCATCCAAAGAATCAAGATATAGGATTCTCCCCAGATGGGTCGATGATGATGATTACCCCTAGAGTGACCAGGGAGGCAAACCCCTCTAACAAGCTGTGGGCGCTATTCATCGAACTCCGACAATGAGTTCCGTGTAGGAGTTGGATACTTAACTTGTTGTAGTAGTTTTCAGAGCCATATGACCCTCACACGTAAGTCTGCAGTTGTTTCAGCGGCTACAATAGATATAAAATGTAAGCAGCAGCAGTAGCAGTAGAAGAAACTTAACAGGGGATACCGCCTTAAAACTTAACAATGTAACTTGCTTTAGAGAGCTTGCAAGGAGCTCCTTTTTGTTCTTCCACATCCTCCTAGCCTTTCCACCTTCCTAGAGGGCTCGTGGATTTTTTTTTTATGGGCTGGAGAGTATCCATCCCCAAAACCGCCAATTAGGATAGTACCCTCATGCAAGACCACGGACTATCACGACCTAAGAGGAAAAGAAAAAGAAGGAAGGGAACAGTTTGGAAATCTTTATTGGCCTATCCATCATCATGGGAATGAAGGAAGACGTCTCCAAGGAGGTGCAAGGCACATGAAGAGAAGTCAAGAGGCAGCCGAGGGGGACAAGAAGAAAAAGAGAAGACAAAAGAGTGTGGGAGGAGTGTGAGAGGTGGAGCACTCTGGAGTAGAGTTTCTCCCTCCACTTCCCCTCACTCCTGAGCAGTTCTGAACTCCGTGTAGTCCCCTTAATCCATGTTTTTCTCTGTTTTCCTGTACTTGGAAGGTTGTCTAGTGCCATGAGTCATGGCTTCGGAACCTAGTTGGAATTCATGTGCTTGTGCCTGCCAGGGCAACGTAGAAAATAGTATTTTCTACCATATAACTATGCCAACCTTGGGAGCTTGGGAAAAATGAAATTCCTACTATATGGTTGTGCCATCCATGGCGGCCTAAAAACTTAGAAACCGATTGTATAGTTGCCTTGCCAATCGTGACAGAAAACACACTTTAGGAGGCCACACATCCCTGATATCATGGGATGATCCTAAAAAAAACCTTGATGAGCTAGTTGCATGCACAACGGAATGGCAAGTACCGGATGGTTCAAGCCTAACGAGGGCAGGACGGTGACGGTCTCACCAAACGCCCTTGGTGGACTCCAAATCTTGGATGTTGCCCCTATGAGCATGGTCGACAACCTTACTGCCGAACGCAATACGTGCTAAACTCGACGTCACCAAGAAGTATGTATGAGACAAAACATTGCTCAATGAGCATGTTGACGTGCACGTGGATGGCTTCCACGTGAGAAAGTTCCAAGAGGACCACTCGAGCATGGACCCCGACAAAGAGAATTACATCAACGACAACAAAGGCAATGCGGATTGCAATCATTACCACCCTTTTGCAGCAAAATCGACCCCATCACTCAATAGGGACAAGGTGCCCACAGCATAAAAAGGTTTTCAACAAAAGCAAGGTCATTGGCAGTAGCAAAGGCTTCAAAATTAGTCACTTGGGAAGTCATTGCAAGCACAAGCTGGACAATGTTGCCATGCAGGTGGTTTGCATCAGCCATCAGAGGCTTGTTGAGTTGGTTGTTGAGGCGGCTGGTTGACTCGAGATCAACATCAATGGTGGAGGTATGACACAATCCAGAGGAGTGGGGGCAGACCCTCCTTCCTATGATGTGGTTGTGATGGGGTAGACCATTGTTCAAATGAGCGTTGTCGCTGATGACCGCTTCCTCTAGAAGGTAGGACTCGTCATAGGCGTGTAAGGAAACCATATCATCCTGTGGTGGGTAAAGGTATACAGACAGAGTAAGGCCCTTGAGGTTATTGGCGATGCCCTTAAAACATTAGAGTTGAAGTTTGCTAGTGTCAATCTACTTGCCAAGTCGGACAGACCATCACAGATCTTGACTGTGATCACCAGTTGCAGCCTCTGGTCGCTCACGAGGCAACCCACCAGTGGGAAAACCTCGACTAGACGTACAGAGTGTGACCCAAGTGCATTTGCACCAATGATCATAACGTACCCACGGGGTTGATGCCACCACTAGTAGTAGCAAAGAATGGCCTACCTTAAGGACAACAAGGCTGATCAAACGTCCTTCCTCCATGGTGTGGAGATCTTTTAAATTGGGGTGGATTACATGGAGTACGTTCTGCGTGTCAACAAGGCTCCACTCGATCAATGGGGCAAAATTGTCACGATGCCACCTAAGGACAAGCTCTTCAAGTACGTGATCAAGGATTGGGGCGCATAGCTACATTTGGAGTGGCAGCCCATGCCATGGAAGGCTTTGTGTGCTATCATGCATAAGAAGTGCACCAAATGTGAGGAGGTGTAACGTGCCTACCATAGGATTGAAGACTTTGCTAGACAGCTCACTCAAGACCTACTTGAGTGAGTTCACCGCACTCGTGGAGGAAGCCAAAATCATCACCTTTTCTTTTTATGGCATGTAAGGTAGTGCTGAGGGTTAAAAAAACTACCAAGGACCAGGTGGTTCACCCATGGCCTGACCCACTCCATGCGCGCAAGTTCCGGACGGTTGGTAGGCGCATCATTCCTGACTCAACCGCTGACTACCACTGGACCGTGACACCCACCTTTAGTAAATGGTAGAGCTCACACCATGGTGCAAACATACCTCCGGCTGTTTCAGAGCTGATTCGTGAGTTCCCTTGGACTTACGGTGGTTTCTTGCAAGCAAGCTTGCCGTGACTGGCACCAAGATCTTCCAAGGTCAGGGATAGGCAACACAAATAACTAGCTTTCCTTGGCGGTAAGAGTGTCCGGTCCATTCCGACCACCTTACCCATGTGGGCGTTCGCTTTACCAAAATCTCCACTAAGGGCAATGGGACCCAGACATTCATGTATCTGGAGTGTTTTTTTCTGGAGTACCTATGTGATGGTCTTGCCGACTAGAAGACAAAGGACAAGAGCACCACAAAGGCAACGGGCCAAGATTGGACAAGCTAAAGGGCGATATGTGACTACATGGGTGAACTGTATTTGGTAAACTTGAAGCACTACTCGGATGGACACACAAATACACGTGCGTAGCAATATTGCTACATTCAAATGAGTTTTGCATGGGGCTAGAGTACTAGCCGAGCATCAGGGCAGGGTTGGGAGAAAGCAGCTCGCAAACTCTCTAGTCAAGAAGACTGGTGGACACAAGGTCCCCAACCACAAGGGCAAGTGAAACAATGACAAGTTGTAGGCAGCGTGTGAGCATTGCAGCACATCCTCCCGCAGTTGTCTCTCCCACAATTGTATATAGCCTGGCCACTTCATGACATATTGCCCTCAGGTTGTTAGTGGTGGACAAGAGGTTGTGGCGTTGGCCGCGGTCACAGTACCTCGTGGGGATGGTATAGCAGGAGGCCGTAGACAGGTCCATGGACAAGGCCGAGGCAGAGAAAATGGGCCCAGCCCTATAGACGGACAAGGCCGTGGTGTGGTGTTTCCCCATCCTTGAATGACGTTAAAGAGGACCACTTAGGGATGAATGTGGATCACGAGTACGAGCTCATGTTTTGAGATGATGATGTAAAACGATTAGATTTTTGTCGAGTTCAAATTCATCTATTGTCTTCTCTCATCTTGTTGAACCTTGTTCTACATTTGCTGACCAACATTTTCCACTAAACCTTGCATCTCCGGAAGAGATGCATGACTGAACATATTTAGCGGTGGCGACACCGACCACCATGCAAAAAAATGCGTGACATAGTGATTGAAGTAAACGTCGTCAAAGCGATGGGCTCAATCACGTTCGTGACACCTTTAGTCGACAATCTTGACAATCGGATCTAAAGACTCGAAGGTGCTAGAAAAATCTGCACTAGCCACAATATGTGGGATCAAGCAGGCAAATCACGTCTGTTGAGGTGCTTTCCAAGCCAATACCATGTTTACCGCAAACTCGGATTGCTGTCATCAAGCATATTCACTTGGAAGACTGGAGGCCACATGACGATGTAGTGCAAAGGACATCTAGCTGGTGATCTATGAACTTACTGGCTAATACTAAAGGGGATGAATCATTTTTCAGCCTTGGCTTTACTTGACAAGCAAGCCTAAAGTACAAGCCACTAAACGGTATACTGGTCTTTGCTAACAACCATATAGTATCCGTACCTGTATAGTGAAATTTGGAATTCAAGGATTCACACCGAGTATCACGTTCAAGGCACTCAACCTTCTTGACACGTTCACAAAAACAAAGCTAGGATGTTCTTTGAATGAAAGTGCTTGATCCTTCAAAAGGTACGGTACCGCTCAACTTTGATTCAAAGTATGAAGTTATCACCAACCTGGCTTTAAGTCCATGCCATGTTGTTTGCAATGTAGCTCAAGAGACGTATTCAACAAGGTTATTAATAATTCTTTGCGTAGGTATAGTAAGTTGAGGAAGATGTGATGTTACGCCACAAGAGATTGAATCTCTATTTGTGGAGTTATTGGATGTATTTGAGGACCCACCAACCGGGATTCCACTGGAATGGCACATGGGCCACATGATTCCACTCTAATCAAAGGTGAATCCTAAGTTCATAGCCATGTATTGCCTCAGTCCGGTATAAAGGCAAGAGGCCGGACGTCAAACCGATTTGTACCTTGTGAAGGGTGGATCGAGTTGAGTAGATTGCCGTTCGGTGCACCGATCCCTTGTGTGAATGGAAGGACAGATCTTTACGCATGCGCGTGGACTACCATATGACGAACAAGCCGATGATGAAAATTTGATATCTCCTTCCGCAGATTGAGGACATGTTTGACCAACTCCAAGGTGCAAAAGTCTCTTCCTCCTTTGATTTGTCTCAAGGGTACCATTAGATCCACGTCACAAAAGATGATGTATCAAAAACAGCTTTTAAAATGCTCACAGGACACTATGAAATCCTGAGTTTATGTTTTGGGCTAATGAACATCCCACCGACCTTCCATGGAAAAAACAGACTGAATGCTCGCCAAGCAAATTTGCCATTTTGTATTGGTTTACTTGGAAGACATCTGGTTTCCTTATAAACAATAGAAGACCATGTAGAACATTTGCGTTTTTTTTAAGATCCTTTAGGAAAGGAATATATATGCAAAAGTAAGCAAGTATAAGTTTGCATAATATGAGCTCAGACATCTTGGAGAGGATGGTATCCATGTCGATCCGCAAGAAATCCAGCTGTGGTGGATTGGCCACGCCCATACAAATTGGGCAAATACGGCCTTTCACCGGCCTTGAAAACTATTTTCAATGGTTGGTGCAAGGGTATTTTACCTTGGTAGCTCCGCTAACCATGCTCATACAAAAGGGCATGCATTGGGAATGCACGTCTAACTCTGATAACACTTTTCTTAACAAGATTCTAGTCACAATGCTTGTGTGAGCTCTTCCAGATCCATCGCAATCATGGAATGTGCAACGTGATGCCTCGATACTAGTACTTGGAGTATTCCTCATGCATAATGGTCACACAGTTGTGTATAATAGCCGGAAGCTTATCCCTGCAAAGATGCGGTACACGACTAGGCATAATGAGCTCCTCATAGCGGCACATGCTTTCAAGACGTGGTATTGCTACCTCGAGGGCACTAAGAGGGGTGTGACGGTCGCGAATAACCACAACCCATTGGTATTTTCTCGAGTGAAACCGAACCTATCAAGATGACAGGCACCACGGTTGGAGAAAATACCCAAGCCAGCTATTGTTCATGTGGGAATATCCGACATGACGCATCAACATAGCTGATCCAATAAGTCAAAGGCCAGTGAAAATAAAGTAACCACCGAGGTTAGTGGATTTTGATTGCATTTGTGATAGGTAGAGTGTGAACACCAGATCCCCCATACCCTTGCAAAAACCAATTTGAGGGGCCATCCACTACAACGGCTTTTTAAAGAGGATCAAGATGGGATACAACGTGGGTTGTTGGTTTTAAGAATATAAAAATCTGGACAACTACGGATTGGTGGATGCTATAGGAATGTTTTGGCCCACAACAAGTTGTTGTGCAGGAATCGGAGACCTTCAAGCAAAGATTATCCCCAAGTTCCATGACTCGCCAATCCTAGGTCATGTGGGACCTCGGTAGACTTGACAATTCCTATCACACCACTGTTTTTTGCGAAGATGGAGTGGCGATGTCCTTTATTACTACATGACATGCGACCCATGTCTTCGGAACAAGGCTAGTAGCAAAAAGTATGTTGGACTCCTCCATCAGCTTCCTATCCCTCGGCATATGTTGACAAAAGCCATTGTGAGGTCTCTTTTGACATTGGTCATAAGATGCTACTTAGCATTAAGAACCTTCATTTGAAGTTTCATTGGGTGAAAAGATGTGTACCGCGGTGGATTGGAATTTTTACCATCATTACAGATATCGGGCTAGTGACATACCGATTGTTCCTTCCGCCGAGTATAAAGATACAGGACGTGTTTTATTTGAGCCTTCAAGCTCCATACACGGTTAAAGGAACCGTTCAGCCACCATAGGCAGCCCTTGCTGCCAATGGCCAATACGAGTTCCCTTGCCTACTCCAACTCCAACAGCGTATAGTCCGGTTGCGGGTCGTTAGGGAATACCTTGTTCATTCGGCCAGTTGTGGGCTGCAACATAACTCATGGAAGCCTAACTCTTGCTTGTCCACGAGGGTGGTCAAGAAGTTATAGAACAAGCTGGTGGGTTGCGTAGATTGACGCGTGGCAGGAGGCACCACTTGAATGCAGGAATTGTGAATAACATTCATGTTGGGTGACATGCTTGGACAACGATCATAGGAGGTTGGAGACGTCCAACGTGGATTTTGGGATGACGCTTGATTGTAAAGGGTGGAGGCCAATAGCCATGCTAACTGACAAGTTGTAGCTTCCTTCAAATGGGCATGAATTGTCCATGTTTTTCTTGTGATTAAAATAAAAAAATGTCCTTCATAATGTTAATGACCCACTGTCTGACACTCATAATTGTTGTTCATGAACCGGGACGGTTCATAATGAGTGGAGAGGAATGTAGCATTAGGGCCGGTCCGGCCCTCTCTGCTCGTCGAAGGGAGGGGTATTTGGACACCACACCTCGCCTTGGCGAGGGGTGATTGACCGACAGCCAGCCCTTTGTTAACCGCCAGCCAGCTGGCTGCCGGCTGGTTGGACGGCTAGCAATGTTCCAAGTGTCAGGCCAGCAATTGGCCGGCCATCTGTTGGCTATCAACAGAGCCGTTTGCCTGATTGGTGGCTATAAGGAAACATGGCGTCGAGGGCCGAGGCCAGTGGCCTAAAGCCCTCGTCCTTGCCCTCTCCTCCTTGCCTCCTCAAATGAGCTAGGTGAGCGACAGTGAGAGAGAGCAGGGAAATAAGGCGTGAGAGAAAAATAGAAGCGTTGGCATGAAATTGATGGACGTACTTCACACACAACAATGTCACTCCATCATGTAAAAATGAAGCTTGGTTTTGTTCAGTGTGAAATTTGAGCACTGAATATGGTAAACTTGTGCAACCTTATAAATTCAAGATAATACACCCCTTGTTCCAGACCCAGAATAAGGAGGCAAAGAAAAAAGGAGAATGGGCCTCCGAATACTCAAAATGCTCAAGTCTCTTTGCATGGATCGTTGATGACAATTGCCCCCAAAGTGATGTAGGAGGGAAAACTCCTCCATCAAACTTTCAACAATGAATTCTGTGTAGGAGCTGGAGACTAGACGTGTTACACGGGTATTCCGTTCACCACCAAAGCCATGTGTGGTTGTTTTGAGGTACACGTGTCACTTATCGTTTTAGAGATTTTGGCAGTATGACCATCCTCGACTTTTTTAGACATCTCTCAAACATCACATGACATCTTTTACACTTGCAATGAAACATCATTGGCGCACTTGCCCGTGGAACCATTGGGAGATGGATGGTCGAGATCAGACTGAGCTCTATGCCACCTTTTACGGTGTTACAAACTGGATTTAAAGTAGGAAACTATCTCCATTTCCACAGACTACCCAAATGACAAATCTCAATAATTGAACCCAACTGAATCTGGTTTTGTCAACCAGCTGCACCACTTGTGTACGTTGTTAGTAGTCCAAAGAACCTTTGTGACATGTTGATGCGTTTGGGAGGGATAGGCATCGCCTCTGACAGATACGAGAGGAGGAAGGAGCCTTCCTTCCATCCTCGTTGTATCCTATTGCCACAATTTGGCGGTGGGAGGCAGCTCCCCTGCAAGCCTCTGTGGCACAAACAATGCCATGGGAGGGGGTAGGAAAGGAGTGGTGGAACTCCCTCCTCATCTCCTTGATGCTGTCCGTGCCATGGATGAGGGTGGAGGAAGGGTTGGAGACACTCCCCTCAATTTCCCCCTGGCGTCGTTTGTATCATGGATGAGGGAGGGAGGGGGGGACTGTCCGCTCACCCACCCCCCTTTGTGCCATTAGTGCCATGAACGGAGGTGTGGGGAGACTCTCTCCTCACCTGCCTCCCTTGGCACCGTCGGTACCATGGAGGAGGGGGGAGGGGGGAAGAATCTCCCCTCACCCTCCTTCCTTGGTTCCGCCAATGCCATGGAAGAGAAAGGGGAAGATGGACTCCCATCCCTCTTCTACCTTTCGGCACCGTTGGTACAATGGGGAGGGAGAGGGAGCCTGTCCCTCTCCTCCCCTTCGGTGTTGTCGGTGCCAGAGGATGAGGGGGGAGAGGGGCTTTTGTCCCTCTCCTCACATTTGGCATTGTTGGCACTATGGGAGGGAGGAGGGAGAGGGAATCCTGTCCCTCTCCTCCCATCTAGTGCAACTAGTACCACATTGAAGGAGAGAGGGAGGTAGTCCGTACATCTCCTCCACTTCGGTGTCATCAGCTCTATAGAAGTAGAGATGTGGAGAAGAGGTTTGCCCCCTTCCTCTCCTTCAATGCTATGGACATGGAGAGGGGGGAAGAGACACCCCTCCTTGGCGAGGGGGAGATGAGAAATCTTCTCTCCACCCCCTCCGGGCGACTGTACCCCGGACAACCTGTCAGGGCTGTGGGTGCTTGCTCGCTCACTCAACAGGCTTGCCGGGCACATGCGAATCCCACTTTTTTTCTCAGTCAGCTTGTTGGAGCTCTCGGCTCATCTGAGCTCTCAGCTCCTGGCTCAATGCTCCCGGGTGGCGTTTGGTCTCCCAAGATATCCGCAATCGGGGTCTTTCCACCAATCAGACAATCTTTAGATGAACGGTCCAAACATTGTTTAAAGTGTGTCAATGCTAACGTTGTTAGTCGATGTTAAGATCTGATGTCCAAGTGTATTTGGTACTCTGTTTTTCTCTTGCAGAAGCTCTGGCTTTGATGCTAATGTGATGGTGCTAGACCATTCTATGACTAACTATGGAACCAAAATGGAGGCACTTTGAAAGCGTAGTCCAAGAGGCCGAGTGACTGGTTGCCTCAACCACTTTGGCTAAGACGCGTCAAGGAAAGACATATAGGGTCGTCACACGGCATGGTTGAAAAAATACAACCTAATCCCACTTGTTCCACATGGCATTGCCACAATAGAGACATGTTCCTAGCAACGTTCTAGAAGTCTGATAGGAGCGACATGATAGATTTTCCATCACTGTGCTCCTTTTGCCTCAAATATGGCAAAGGGGGGGTTTCCGGGCTGTAGTCGGACTAGACGCTAGTGCATGTATAATTTTTCCGGGCTTTGGCTCCTTAAAAAATGAGCTTAGAGAACCCAAAGTATCCAAAGGTTGTTTTACGATCATTTTTAAATGTAAAAATGGTCCGTTCGCTACGTTGTAAATCTCCTAGTCAAAACAAATCGCAGACAGAAAGCTCCCAACCACAAGTGCGGCCGCGACAACGATAAGCAATGGAAACTGCATGAGCATTGCAAAACGGCCTTCTGCATGAGACTCTACCACAACAGTGTATAGCTTGGCTACTCCGGGCCTTAGTGCCCCAAGGCAGCTGGTGGTTGACAAGAGGTCAAGGCATTGACTTGAGCAGCAACACCTCATGAGGATGGTGAACTAGCAGGCCATGGACAGGGCAGTTGTCCGGGTTTTTCCTACCTTTGAGTGTCCTTGGTGAAGACCATTAAGGGATAAAGTTGGATCATGAGTTTGGATTCATGTTTTCATTTGAGGATGCAAATAATTCTGAGATGTTTATGTGTTCAAACGTACTAGTTGCTTTCTCATCTATTGTTAAAGCGTACTCCGCACTTGCTGGTTGTCATGTTCCAATTTCATCTCGCGTCTTCAAACAAGACGCATGATCGAAATTGCCTACTGTTGGGGACATCAAACAATGTGCACAACAATAGAAGCAGACGTCCTCAAAGTGATGAGCGCAATCACGTTTGTGGTACCTTTGGTTAACGATTTAGACCCAGTCAAATTTGAAGATTGGAAGATGATTGCCAGATTCATATCTTTCCACACGACGTGGACTCGAGTGCATGCATTTTGGGAGTTATGGAGCCCATTGTACTGTTTCCGTATTGACCACAAGCTTGGCTTATTGCATTGAGCCTGTTCACTAAGAAGACTCAAGGAAACATGATGTTGCAGCTCATAGGACATCTAGCTGGTGTTCTCATGAACGTGTTGGCTAACACTATAGGGTGTGACTCATTCATTGGCCTTTGATTTATCGACAAGCGGGCCTCAAGTACAAACCATCATATGGCAAAGTTGTCATCGGTGAAAACTGTATGATGCCCCTGATCAATACTTATAAATCAAGTATCAGTTTTCAAGGATGCACATTGAGCATCACATTGAAGGTACTCGGTCTTACTTACCTATTTGATGTGGTTATACACCATCCTATGCTTCACAAAAACAAGTCTCTCACGTGCTTTGAATTAAATCGCTTGATCCTTCATGAGGGATAGCGTTGCTTTACCCTGGTTTTGAGCGCAAAATCATCACCAGCCCGACTCAAGTGAAGAGACGGATCCAATAGGGTTGTCTTACTTCTTGGCTAGGATATGGAAAGTGGAAGATGAAGTGAAGGAAGACATGTTGAAAGNCACCGCAGTTTGGTAGAAAAGGAAGAGGCTGAATGCCAGGTCAAAGAGTACATTGTGAACGGGTGGGTTGAGTTGAGTGGCTTGGCATATGATGCGCTGATTGTTCTTATGAATGAAATGCATGGTGGTTAACACGTGCATGGACCACCGGGTGCAATAAAGTGTAAGGGTAAGAAATACATTCTCCTCATTGTAGATGAATGACCTGTTTGGCTAATTCCAAGGGAAAATAATCTTTTCCCACGGATTTATCTCAAGGATACCATATTGCCGGATATATTTGCAATACATACTACAAAGGATTTTTCTTCCACCATTTTCTATCCACGCGGCCATGTGCCATGGGACATTGGCGATGAATGGTATCCGCTTAACTACACCCCTGAATCCAAAATGCCTTGTTCAAATCTGTGTTCAGTGAGCCCATTATGGCTGCTTGATTTTGGAAGACCAAACTCAAACTGTCAAATGTATGGCCAAACTCGCTTGCCTGTATGAACAGGCGAGCAGCTTTGGCAATGAGAAGGAAGAACTTTGTGTTGCCAAGGTACTCCCCCCTCTTGAGCACTGAGCTGCTCCAGTAGCAGGAGGGCTCAACAAAGTGAGCTCACTGGTCGCCAAAGGCAACCAGAAAGCTCACCCTCGTTGGGCCACATCACCCTATGGAATTGACGTGCACAAAATCAAGTGTAGGTCAGTTCTAACCCATTCCTAGCTTGGTTGGCTCAACCCATTGAGCCACTTCCTCCAAGCTTTCCCATGCTCAAGCTTCCCATCGGCCAACCCCAGAAGCAACAGTCACATGGGACCATTCTTGGATCTGCCGGCCATCCCATTGATTTGCAAGACAAGCCATCGAGTGACCCCCAAAGCACCAACACTGCCACATCCACCACACCGGCCACCACCGCAAAGCGCGGTGGCTGCACCAAATTGATTGGCCACGACCATTTCAATCCCAGAAAAAAGGCGGTCATGAAGACAAACAACACCACGCTTGCCGTCTGCCACTTGCAATATGTGTGGCCCACTCTGGGTGGTGATTGTCCCTAAGAAAAACTCTCACCCTCCACCACCTACGGGTGGTACACCCATGACCTCAAAACGCCATTCTCCCACGTCAGAGAATTCTTGCGCAAGGCTCCACTTGAGCCCATCAGCAATGGTGCCCCGGACGTCGTATTGCTGCCCGGGATACGTGGAGGCCGAGCAGCAACCGGAAAAATGCGGCACCATCATCAAGGAGCTCTCGCGCTTGCGTGATATTAGGATACCCATTTTCTCATTGAAGGCATAGTCGTTATTTTGTGACATCGCGGAGGACTGTTGTCTGGGCGAGCTCCGTGAGAACGAGACATCATCCCATTGGGAAAGACATGGTTCCACGAGATCATGGAATGGGACCCCAAATGGTTGTGTGGAATTTGGACTACAACACCGCAAAAACTGCCAATCAATTGGGAGGCCCACGTCTGAGTGTTCATGGTGCGGCTTGCGGGCCTTGTGGCGGCATACAAAATGTTGTCGACAATTATTGTTAATGGGGACCACACCGATGTGGCGTTCCTACCGTCCCACGGCAAAATTGGGCACCCATGGGGAGCAAGGACTACGCCATCATC